>VZSZ01006648.1:131527-154679 GCA_013398815.1 Ibidorhyncha struthersii | reverse complement strand
CGCGTCGCCGTCGGGTAGGTGCCGGCAGCGGGGGATGGGGGGAAAGGGCGCCCCTGGCGGCGGGGCGGGGGCGCCCTGGGCCGGGCGGCGTGTCCCTTTATCTATATCTATATCTATATCTATATCTATATCTATATCTATATCTATATCTATGTGCGTGCGTGTGTGTACGCCTGGGCCTCACCGGGTGGAGCTTTCTCGCCTGCGCCCGTCGGCCTCGGTGCGGCCTCTCCGAACTCTCGTGAGGTTCCGAAGACCCTCATGCCTCTTCGTTAAACCTCTCTGTTAATTTTCCAGGCCTGCATTTTTCCCCACAAGGGTATTTCCCCCCCCCCGACTCCGAGAGCCACCGGCAGGTGCGGGCACCTGCCCGCTGCGTAGCTTTGGCAGAGGTGGACCTCGGCTGAGGGGATTAATGGTCTGGAAAAGTCATGTATTGGTGATTTAAGTGTGCGGTGTGGTCCAGACCTGTTTGGCAAGCCCGTCTCAGGAGACCTTATCCCTGGCTGGCTTGCTTGTAAAACAAATTTATACATGGAGTCTGAGGGACTTGGAGCTGCTGGCCCATCCCCAGGCAGGTGGCAACTGGGGAGCACAGTCTGGCAATGAATGAATAGGTGAGATGAGTTTATGAAGTGGGGAAGTGCATGAAGCCTTCGCGACCGGGGAGAACTAACCGAGTCGAGGCAGAGATGCAAAGGAGAGAGATGAGGGAGGGAAGGGAGAGGAGAAGGCAAGGCACGTTGAAGAGACCTGTGCCTGCGCAGGGAAATCCAACACCCTTTCTCTTTTTAAACTGGAAACGGGGCGAGGGGAAAGTTCAGGAATATCACATTGATCTGAAACGCTGGGTTTAAGTCTGATCATTAATCTTGCCGTTATATATAGCGCTTGACTCACTTTCTTTTAAATATAAGGACATGACAGGATAACTTGACTTTGACTAGAAGATTTGGCCTTTGAGTGTTGGAAGAAGTTATTTCACCTCGATGGCTGTGCAGCTGTTAGTTGGAGTCTGTCTTGCTCTTGCGTTACAGTTGATGCACCCTTTTCCCCACGAATATATGACAAAATAGGTTTTCCAGTGCCTCATTTAGCCTTCTCTTTTGCCATACCTTCACTGGAAGAGCCAGGTATCTTCGGTTTGTTCCTTGCTTTCTTCTTTGGTTTAAAGTGACTGAAAAAATATATATAATATATACACACACCAAACTCAAAGTTCAACAGCAAACACAGTTCATTAGTAGCATATCCCTGCTGTTAAGGGAGTTTATTAAAAGCATGAAGTATGTTAGCAGAGGAATGGCAAGAAGGGAGAAGAAAGACAGCTGGAAGATGATTAGAGGTGTCTCACTTGAAAGAACTGTGACTTGGTTTATGTCCCCTTGCATCTTTAATGATTCATTAAAATGTAAGATCGCTGACCTTTTGCTGCAGTGAGTTTGGGGCTAAAATGCTGTTTGAGCTTTTCGTTTCTTTGGTTTTCTTTTCTCTGCTGCGCCAGGGAATTTTTCTCTCCTAAGCGTGTGAGATGATGCACAATGCAGAGGATTTCTGAGCTGGTTACCTCGCGTACCGAAAAACCTCAGGGTTTTTGAAGTCCTTTATTTTGTATGATGCAGCCTTCACGTGTTGTGGCCCAAATCATGCATGAAAGGTCACTGACAAGGAGGAACACTAAATGGCTGTGTGCTTCATGCTGACATGTAAGCAGGCATTGTTGTTTGGACTGTCGTGTGAGTAGACACAGAGTAAGCTGGAGATCCTGCAAGAGTTTTATAGATTGTTTGGACCCCTGTCAGGGAAGCATGGGGCAGAGGAACGGAAATTGCACTTGACAGCAATTCCAGGAGATGCCTTACTAATTGCTGGTATCACCTCAGTAAATATTTGGTATATATCGGTGTGTCTCTGAATCCCAGGAGTAGAAACAAGCGTGAGTGTTCATAAACTTTCTTCCTGGGGGCCTGGTTCCAGCCCAGAAACTTTGCTGTTCTCTAGTCTGAATTAGACTGTGTTTAAATTGATGTAATTGATAAGAAATGGGGACTGGAGGATTTTAGCCGCAGGCTAGACTTCACATAAAGTCTGTATCTGCCGAAATCGTTCTTATCATTTCCTAACCATTGTAGGATTTTTTTCCTGTTTCCACTGTTTGAGAAAAGGCGGCATGCTATTTCTGGAAATTTGGGATGGTCCTTTTGAGACTGCAGTTTTCAAATATTTCAACTGACAAATTGCTCTCTTGACTTCTTATAAACAGAAGCAGCCTCTGTGCGGGGTGTGGGGTGTTTGTGTGTAGTTTTGGTTATTGTTAGCAGTAGTTGAAACTCAGGAGGGTGGTCTAGTTGACTTCAATACTTTCAGTTTGTTTTTAAAAGTTATGAATTGCACGTATTTTTTTAAACCAGAAATATATATTTAAAAAAAACAACAACCTTATTTTAAGAATTAAGAATTTTAAATGTTATTCTTATTGTGCCTATTCCTTTTTGAGCAAGCCTAAGGCAGCACATGAAGTACCACCCTGCAGCTTACTCTTTCTTGTTTTAATTCAGCAGAACATTAGAAATCCCTCTCTCCTCTGCAGTGCTGGAGCACAATAAAAGCCTGTCAAAAGAAGAACGCTTTAGCAGAGAGTTTCAGGAAATTCATATACCTTTGTGGTTGTTTTTTTTTTTTTTTTTTTCATTTGCTCAGTTGTTTTCCCCCTTAGCATGAGGGCTGCGACCAGCAAACATCACTGGCTGGGAAGTGATCTCATTGTATTGTCTCACAAGCACCCTAAGGTACGTGTGGTTTTCCCAGTAAGCATTTTCCTTCTCTCTTCCAGGGTCAACGCCTGCGTAGACGTGGTTCTGTCTGGTGTGAAGTTGTTAGAGGCGCTTGGTCTTGAACCTGGGGATGGAAAAAATCACGCGGTCTTGAACTCCAGACAGGACCTGAAAGAAGCATTTGCTCACTTCATGGAAAAAGGGGCAGCTGCCGAACGCTTCTTCAGCGACGCTGAGTCTTTCCACCACATTGCACAGACAGCCTCCGAGTACCCTGGTGCACAGGTAGGTCTTCCACCTACCTGGCTATCCTATCCTTCCACCTATCAGCTCAAAGCTGATAAGCTTTGAGAAGCGTGTTTCTTATTTTCTGCATTGTCGGTGACTTCCGTTCTCTGTCTACTGAGAGTGCAGATTGTTTAGGAAAGAAACCCATGCCATAGCTCGAGTGTGTTAATGACTTTCCACAAAACTCTGCACCTGCTGCAAATAGTAGGGTTTCAAACAGTCTCTCCCTTGATTGCTTTCCCAAGACTGAAATGTCAGTCCAGGATGCCTCTGTAAGAATACTGTGATATGGGAGCCAGATGGGGCTGATGCTGTAAAAGGCTCTAACATCTTGTAATGAGGCAGGAAGGGAGAAAATAGATCCAAGCATTAGGAGTTGTAAACGCTCCGATCAGCTTCAGCTACTTAACACAGGGTTTAAATTCTCTCTAGAAGGGGTGTGATGAAAAGAAATAAATAATTTTTCTGAAGACTCCCTTTCCAAAAGCAAAGTTTTGTTGCTCTAATTTATACTGGGTCTTCTGAAACTGACTTGATACCTTGCTTGGCAGTTAGCTAATTTCTACAGACTGCTTAATGCCACCTTCTATGCGGTTCGCCAGCTGCTTTTGAAAATTGAAGAAGAGCTCTAAATGTTTTCTATTGGTCAAGACTCTCCTGTGTTAACTTGTTTCTCACCACTTCTGCTACATTGGCTTTCTGGAATCACCTGATCATTAGCTGTATCCTTCTATAGCCTGTTTTCTGTCACCTCTGCGTGCCTGTTATCCTCATGACAATCTATATTCTTTGGTTTCAAAGCTCACATCGGAGTTGTCTTACTTGAAAGTTTGACCTTTCTTGCCCGAAGAAACTTTCACAGTTCCACTCGCTTCGTGTGGGCACAGGTTTAACCTGGATTTCAAAGTGAAGCAAGTGTTGTTGCAGTTTTTAAATGCCTTGCTAATAAACACGTTACCCACTGCCACAGAAACGTTGCACAGAGCTAGGGGCTGTTTATGTTATGAATGAATTGATTTGTACAGGGTTGTGAGTTTACCTGATGGCAAACACTTAGATTAAGAAAAAGTCAGCGAACACTCAACTTGTTGATCTTGTAGAGAATTGGAAAACTGTTTTGCCTTCGGCCCCAATAAGCTTTATTAAGTTCTGTAATGCTAGACCCTTTTCTAAAAAGCTAAAATCTCTAACCTATACTGAGGACGAAGCACATATAAAGCTATCGAAGCAAGGGAATGCCCATACGTGCCTCCATTTCTTTTACAGCTTTACGTAGGAGGAAATGCTGCTCTCATTGGTCAGAAGCTTGCAACAAATCCAGACCTGAAGGTATGCGTTCCAGAAGTTTCATGCTATTCACTTCTCCCTAATGAGGCTCAAACTACTTCCCTGGAGATTTGGGGGATCTTGCAGTTATTTCTTAGGTTATGATGGAACATATAGTTGGGCTTACAAATTGACAAGCATAGCTGATTGTTATTTTTTAAATCTAATTATTATATTTTAAAAAAACTATTGTCTAGGTAATGGCTTCCAGTTTATTGCTCCCTTAGACTTATTTGCTTCTATCTTAATTTTCTCTCTAATAAATATGGATCCCTGTGTCACCCTGATGCTCTTAATTTTTGCTCTCGTCTCATGCAGTAAAGGTTGGTTCCTCTTTCAGGTGGCTGTGCGAAGGCCACATTGTTTGAAACGGATTGGTGTGAGATTCTCCATCCTTTAGTGAAGTTGTAAGAGTGAATGGAGTTTGATTCTAATCCTGTGATGGCTTAAGTCAAGGTTTCTGTACAGTGCCTACCCAAACCCTGAAAGGAATATAGCTTCCTGTATGAGGTTATCTTACGCATCAGCTACTGCTAGGAAGAGATGAACAGATTTAGGACCAATACATATATAGAACGGCTTTATACAAAATAAGATAGCTGCTTAAATGCACTGAAATACTGGCAAGGGACGTGCCAGGGAAACCTCGACTGTTTTTTCTTGTTTTCTAGATCCTCCTTTGTGGCCCGATTGGTCCTAAACTCCATGAACTACTTGATGATAATGTGGTTGTTCCACCTGAATCTATGCAGGAAAGAGATGAATTCCACCTTATCTTGGAGTATCAAGCAGGTACCTTGCCAAAGGCTGGATGTTAAATGGGAACCCTGAACATCACTAAGATAGTCCTGGTTTTAAAGTTGGGTTTTTTTGAAAAAAAGCACTGTGTAAGTTATCAGTACTGCCACTGGACTAATCTGGTAATTCTATGTGCTTCAGGGAGCTGTGGTAGGTGAATGGACATCTGAAAGTCTTTTGAAACTTTTTTCCCTTTCTAATACAGTTACTGTAAATATTAACTTATGCTGTGGTCATGCCACCCCTTTGGTTCTGTATGCTCGTACACTATAACCTCTAGAAACCAAGTGGACTTTCCATTTTGTTGTGGTGCACAGCCTAAGCAGACCTGCTGGGTATAATTCTAAAGCTGTATGGACATGAAAATAGTCCAATAATGTTCTCTGAAAACAGAAAGGTACCATTTAACCGCATGCAGATGAAATTCAGGGTAACGCTAACGTAATGGCTAAAACAAATCTGCACGTATTTTCTTGCTGTTTTCAACCTGAATGCTTCCACTGGTCCTGTCTCAAAATGTTCAGAAAGAGTTACATTGGTGTGACAGAAGAGGGGTTATTTGGCAGAAGGGAGGCAAGAACCACCTACTTAAAACTCTTTCAGCAGAAAACTAATGTGGAGCAGCACCCAAAGCATGAACTCTGGTGGACTTCTGGCTGAAACAAGGTTACTATAACTGACAAGTGCTGTTACACAGTAGCACTTGTAAAATCACATTAATCTCTTAAGTAAATCGTAATTCTTCTTGCTCTTGCAAGCAGCCTGCTTAGATGATACATTAGTACATGATGTCTCCTTTTCTCAGCATCTTTGTTCTCAGGCGAGACCTGTCCTCCTGATGCAAAGCTGGGGGATCTTTGTCCTAGACAGAGTTTTGCCATAAGCCTTTTCTTAAGAGGAGGCAGTGCTGACAGCTGTTGGTGCTGGTTTAGTGGCTTTTCCACAAACGCTTGTCGTATTCTCCAAACTGTAACAGTCTGGGAGAGCTGAGTGAAGAAGGCTGGTTCTAAGGTGGAGATTCTGCCTGTAATAGCCCCAAAAATGCTTCTGTCTCATGAGCTTTGTGTTAAAGCTGCTCTTTGTGACCTGAGTTTGTTTATTCCCTGGCATTTTGTTCTGTCCAGTTAGCGTAACTGGCCCAAGGAATGGCCTGCTGCCTGAACAGAGATGCGGGTACAGATAGGGAGAGCTGGCAGAGGGCTGGCCAGTTGGACTGTGACTTGTGTGATTTGTATCCTCCCTAGGCTCGCTGTCATTACCCTGTTTTCTCATGGCTCAGTGTCCCGGAGACGGAGCCCGTTTAATTTGTGATCTTATCCACGAACAAAACCATTTACACACACAGCACTGATGCAGTGCTATTCTGCAGATCGTTTCTGGGAGCTGTGCAGTGGGGAACAAGAAGAGCCACAAGACTTTTCAGGGTGTACCTTCATGATCCAGCTTGAGTCTGGCTAACGCGTGGTTGTTGCCAGAAGGGGAAGGTCTCCCCTCTCTTTGTGCATCCTGCAGACTCCAAATGTTTACCTTGAGCTGGCTGTGACACTCACCTAACTGCAGGCTAAACTAATACAACTGATTAAAACATCATAAAGCTTGCGAAACCAAACAAGTATTGAATTTTCCTTCTGATCAGACAAGCATCTAAGTAAGGCAGAGGGAGTGAATGAAAAGAATGAATGAGAAAAAGAGCAAGACTACTTTTATGGCCAGCAGTAGCTGTTAATTTGACACAGACACTGTGAAAAGGTGCCTTCAGGTTCCAGCAGGATATCCCAAAACGATCTCCAGATATGTGGCTGGATTTGCTTCTGAGTTAACGTGCTTCTCTTTGTTTCACCCTAGGTGAAGAGTGGGGACAAGTGAGAGCACCCAATGCCAACCGCTTCATCTTCTCCCATGACCTATCAAATGGCGCCTTAAATATGCTGGAAGTGTTTGTCTCCAGCTTGGATGAGTTTCAGCCAGATCTTGTAGTACTTTCAGGACTTCACATGATGGAAGGCCAGAGCAAGGAGATGCGGCAGAGACGACTTATGGAGGTAAGATACTTGAACACCACCTTAACTTCCGTTCCAAAAAATGCTTCATGGCGAACTTTTGGTTTCCCAGGCTTGAACTTGTAATTAGGCTCAATCTTCAGATCTCCCACAAATCTTTTCAGTACTGCATACTAAAAGAAGAATGTAAATTGTAGGAATGGCAAAAATTGAATCCTGTAACGCTAATGTTTCTTGGATTCAGTGGGTTGTCTAGGGCAAAAAAAGGTCTGGTCTGGTTGTCTGGCTGGAGTATGGTGACGTAGTTACTGGAGCTTATCTGGTGGCTAAATTACACTTTTTCTATCCCGGATGCTAGGATGATCAGGGTTATAATCAAGATTTCCATTCTTTAAGGAGGATCTGTGTTAGATAATCCAAGAGGCAGCCTTCTCATCTGAGTCCAAAAGAACTACACCATGGTTTCTTTTTATTTACAGATCATTGCCTGTCTCACAGCCAAGTGCCCTTCCTGATGCAATGCACTGGCCTTTTTTTCCCCTTCTTCTCTGTTCTAGGATCAGCTGTTCTTACAGCTGCTTCAGATTGGCAAGGTTTCTGAATTAGTCCATTAGAAAAGTGCAGCACTGGGTGCAGGTTAGGTTTAGATAGAGTTTTCCTGCTCTGGGATTCTGAAAACTAGAAGTTGTTTTTATTTCTTCCCTTTGGCAGTACATTCTGGCTCTTGTGAGATATCCCATTTGGAATCATGTTTAAATCCGTACATGAGAAGATTAAACAATATGTATCTCTGAGTTAAAACCCCTTTGTTCCTTCTATTTCTTAATGAATATATGGTTTAGGGTGTTGGTTGTTTTTTTTTTGTTTTGTTTTCCTGTACCCCTCTAGGCTGTGGCCTCCATCTCCGATATCCCCACAGACATTCCCATACACCTGGAGCTGGCCAGTATGACTGATCAAGATTTTATGAGCAACATTATGCATCAGGTAACGAAAATGAAAGGAAACTCTTTTCATCAGTTTCCTTTTTTTCAGTATCACAACGCACAGACTGGTAGATGAATACAGAAATGAAAACTTTAAAATTAGGACTATCCATTTGGAGGTAAAATTGACAACTTCAGTTTGATGTCTGCTATTGCATTCTGAATGCTGCTTTCCTCTGTGCAGCGCAGGAGAACTGTAACGACTTGTGACTTAGCAGAAGACAGATCTGTTTTCTTTAGCTCAGAGAGAGTATTCAATTTAGATAGATAGGTCTCTCTGGGAAGTTTCGTTTAGGAGGTGTCTTACAATGCTCTCGGTTGATCATCAGACTGTTTTCAGCAAGGAATAAGGATTTTTTTACAGATCTGAGTTAATTCAGCAAGTGTATTCAGTAAAAATAGTCTGCAACACAGCTGGGCTCTGTTCTCTGATGCAAAGATTTTTTGCAGTCAGGGGGTGAAGGTGACCCAGGAGAATACTCACAACTCCACAGACACAGGTAACTTCGGCTGGTTTGGATTTAGCAGGCTTGTGGATTTCTACAAAAAAAACAGGATTTGAATTTGAGCTGAGTTTATAATTTAAGAAAAACTCTATTTCTTTGCAGAATTTCTTTCCTGGAGATCCGGATGGTTCCTTGTTTAGCTTGACACAGCTCTAATCTCAAGTGTTAGGAGTGTTTCATGTGGATTTGATGTTTTGTTACTTTTTAATGTCAGTTTGCGTCTAGAAAATGAACTGCACAAAATGAGCATACACCCTTGTTGTGAAATGTTTTCTTGGCTAAGTAATTCTTGCAAACTTGTTGAATTGGGGAAGCTTGTGCGCTGACTTCTGTCTGCATGTCTCCAGGAAACTGGGTGCTCTCTTCTGTTGAGCACGCTGGCAATACAGCCAGTGACACAGTATTGTAAAAACAATACCCTGAATGAGGAATACCAAAGTCTGATTCTGTCTCTGAAGGAAAAACTGTTGTTCCTGTGTTTCTGTTAGCAGGTCTTTCCCCTGGTGAACTCCATTGGGCTCAACGAACAGGAGCTGCTGTTCCTCACGCAGTCTGCCTCCGGTCCCCATGCCTCCCTTGCTTCCTGGAGCGGAGTTCCCGACGTGGGTGTAGTCAGCGACATCCTCTTCTGGATCCTGAAGGAGCACGGGAAGACGGCGGTGCGGGCATCTGATCTTACGCGGATCCACTTCCACACCCTGGCCTATCACATCCTCGTCACAGTGGATGGGTACTGGGGCAACCAGGTTGCTGCCGTGGCTGCCGGAGCTCGAGCCGCAGGGACTCAGGCCTGCGCGACCGACACCATCGATACAGGCAAAGTCTTTCTTAAAGCTCCTTTGGAGTTTGTGACCTCCCAGATCGAGGCACCTTCCCAAATCTCTTTAAACCCAGATGAGCCGGTAGTGCATTGGCACAGAGAAGGCATCTCATTCCATTTCACTCCCGTTCTGGTGTGTAAGGATCCTGTCCGGACCGTGGGCCTTGGGGATGCTATTTCAGCTGAAGGACTGCTATACTCAGAAGTATATCCTCAATAGAAGACAAAGACCCTCCTTTTTCTCTAATACTGTACGGTGTCTGAGGAACCATGGTGTTCTCCTTAGGATTTCAGCCAGTGATGGTATAGGAACAGAATCAGGGTGTGGTGTGTTTTCTGGATCTAACTGAAAAAGAGCCAAAGAATAATTCCAGGTATAAACTGTCAGATACATTCCAGTCACTTGGTGGTGACTCGAACGCTTCACATTTTGGTGCAGACGTTTTAGTATTTAATGTGAAAATAGGTTTTGCTTTGTCGTAAGCATGCGGGGAGGGAAATGAATACCGAAATCCCTGTTTGGTGTAGGTTTGCTGTTTGTAACTCTGAACGGATCTTGTCTGTCAGTGCTGGAAAGTGCGGCAGCCAAAATTTCCTCCGTGTGGATCCCAGGGAGAGCGCAGCAGTGCTCGGCCCTGTCTTGCCTCCGATAAATTAAAAATAAAAGGCTCTTGCGTTATCTGCTCACAGCACATTGCTACGTGGCAAGAGCAAACCTTCCGCTTGCTTGGTGTGATGATGAAATCTTTTACTGATGAAATTACCTCTCAGCCTCTGTGCCCCCAGCACTGGAGGGAGCCAGAGTCCCAAAGTGTGATGCACGCTGTACCTACTCCTTAAATGTGCAGAGAAAACCTGACTCAAGGCTGTGTAGATTATTTTGGGTATCTATCTGTTGTCTCTGTGACTAAAGGTATTCAACTGAGCCCTAGTAGCCCATCCTCAGTTTTGGGGCAATTAGAAGTGAAGATAATCAGGGTTTATATTTGGGGAGACAGCTTTATCTTTTTGCCAGGTAAACCACAAAACATTACCCGTGTTTGCTGTACACCAAATGCCAAGAGTTCCATGCAGGGGGGCTCGCAGCTGGTGTTCTTTGCTAACAGTGGGTGCTTCTGGCTGGTATTTTACAGAAAAGCTATTGAGTGCTGGAGACTAATTTTTTTGCTTGCGAATGGTTGTACAATTTTCTTCGGCTTCCCTGCCTTCCATTCAGAAGGGTTAATATATTAGGGAAGGTCCTTCCAGAGCCTCAAAAGCTGCGACAGCGTTTTCAAGGTAAGGCTGAAGCAAGGAGGGTTTTTTTAGGGTTTGATTTTGGTGGTTTTTTTCTTTGACTAGGTCACTGATAGGTTCTTTGCTCTGGACAGCCTTTGAAATTAAAAAAAGTAGAACCATGTGTCCTTGTTACATACTTTGCTTTTTTTTTTTTTTTCTCTTTTCGTAGTAGCACACAATGGATTGCAGAGCACCAGCTTTTTTTTTTTTTTTTGTCTCTTTCCAGCGTGGTTTTGTTTCTGTCCGCTTCCAGGGACTTCAAGCGTATTTGCATAGCTATCATATGCATTTTTTCAGTATAACTGGATTAAGTGCAATCAGCATGTCTATGCAAGCCTGTGCTGTACCAGAACTTGTAGGAGGTCGCTTTAGGTCAGTCTTTGCATTTGAATGGAGAGGAGAGTCCCTGTCACTTAGGCCAGAGTGATCTGTTTCGGTAATGCTGTCATATTGCCATCAGTGATATTCTCCTGTTGGAAAATGCCATCGTGAATGCTCTCTGTAAGGATAAAAATTGACAGCTGTTGTAACTTGTACTGACTTAGCACACAATGCTGTCCGTCAATGTATATTTAACTTCTGCTTTCCCTCTGAGCAAAGTCTTCTGCGTTGTACCGGAGGAGAAATACAGCCAATGCTATGTTTGCCTGCAGCTTATCCCATCCTGATCTTCTGTTGAGTCTCGGCATTTATCTCAGTGCAGGATCTACTTAAGACTGGAAGTATTTTGATCCAGATTTTTTTAATTATTATTATTGATAAATTGTAGCATGGGACTTGGAGTTCTGGTTTAGTCTACTTACAGAAAAAATAAAGAAATTCTCCTTTCATTTGTTTAAAAGGTCTGAGGCTGTTAGTAGGGTTATTTTGCAACCTTTGATCGTAGCCTTCTGGCACAGCACCCCAAGGACCACCAAAGGCCACGCATCCTGCCAGCTGGAGAACTAATCCTTTGCTTACGCTAGGTCCCACTTTCCTGACGCTGGGCCAAGCTGTGTGGATTCTGGAGTTGGAAACAAAACAAAACTAAATACACACAAGCTGTCACCAGCAGCAGTCCTGCTGCTGTATTTCACTTCTCTTTTCCAAAAGCATTTGCAGGGATGTGAGGCTGATTGGACTGGCATTGCCGTACGGCCATTTAAAATCACAGAACTGCACTAACAGATCTTGTCCAAGGGTAAGTTACGCTTGGATTTAACAGGAGTGTTACAGGCCTGAATTATCTCTTTTTTTCTTTTTTAAAACTACTTTGAATAAATAACTGCTGTAAACAGTATGAAAGAGGGGTTTATTGCTTAGAATTCATCTGGGCCTAAAAGCTAGACTCCGTTGTTATTAACTCCTCCTTCCCGCTGCTCCTGTTCTTTCTCACCAGGTGATATTTCTTCTTTGCCCCGTTGTCGGTGCGCTGCGAAGGCCTGGCACTGTGAGTCACTTCCCAAACAACAGTAGCTCGCGATGGCTAGACTGCTGCTCTATCTAGATAGCTGCTTTGATCAGGCACATGGAGCTCGCCTGGTCCCCAAATTTACTTACCAAGGATAATTCTTAACAAGCGTGACCTGCTTAATCAGATGTGCCGTTGGTGTCCCTGATTAAGTTTTGAAACCATCTATATGATAATCAAACTGAATGGAATGGTGGGACCCAGCAGCCCGTCTTCACGTTTCACATGCTGTGAACACAATGCGCTTAACTTCCCTCTGCTTTCCAGAGTTAATTATAATAAGGGTTGCAGAGTCTCTCGAAATCCTTTTCCTGCACGCGTAGGCTGTCTCGCACCTCTGCACAGCTACAGCAGCGACAACAAAGCAAAGCTGCTTTGTCTTTAACAGACCTTGCTGAACAACAGAAATGGAAATCACTAGTCAGCGGGGTTTCTGGTCTGTATAGGGGGGGAAAAAAGACCTAGTGGAATTCCTAGGGACTGTGGGTTTTGCTGGTTGGTTGGTTTGGGTTTTTTGTAAAATACAAAAGTCCTTGGTAGGTGAGAGATATTTAACCAAATTTATCTGATGGACTGTAAAAATCCAGATCTCCAGTCACCACGAAGAAACAAAAAAGTTGCAAAAGTACCAAAGCTTCAAACCCAGGCTTGAAATAATCTCTGCTTTCCCCTGATCCTCTCTGTCTCTACAAATTCTGTTTGTTCTCGTGTATTACTCTTACCTTGAAATCCAGAGTGATGGATGAGTCAAACCTCAGCTACCCTCACGCTCCCGAACAGAAGGGTTTCCACTGGAAACGTTTATTCACACACAGTTTGCTGAAGATGCAACGGATGAGCTCATTGTTGTGACAGTAAGCTAGCGGCTCTCCACGTGGTAAAAACTTGTGCACGTGGACATTTTCACTTCCGTGTGCCTGTAGCCAGTGCAGCCACGTTGTTTTGGTTCTTTTCTTACCCTTGATCAAAAATCAGCAATGCTTCCTACCTGACCTCTGTGTGTTGCTCGCTTAAGGCCAAGCGGTGGGTTATTTAAGATGCGTGAACCATGGGAGGCCGCCACGTTGAAAGGATGTGTTCCTTCTCTGCCGTGCCTGTGGTGATGTAAGATAGCTGCCTGGCTGTGGAAGAGCCTAGCCCAAATCCAACTTTTTCCAGTTTAAAGGCTCTTTAGTATTTTTTTTTTCTCCAGGGGCGTTTCGTAGCATTGCTAAGGAATTACTTGATTTTCTTTACTTCTGTATTCCTTGCTTATCTCCTCTTGTGGCACGTGAGATCCGGTTAAGTTTGCTCTTTTCTCGTGACTTCCTTTTTACAGAAATGGTGCTGAAATTTTCCTTCTTAGCCTTTATGCGTTGCCTCTAGCAAAGAACTCGTCAGCTGCTTTGACCCTTGTCAGTTGTTGCTTTAGAGCCCGACTCCACTTCTCAGCACTGGAATCTGGCAGAGCGCCAGATCCATTTCCAAAACCTGACAGAAACGTGTCAGCAGTGTTTATGGATGGGCCATGGTTTACCTTCTGCCCAAGTTTAAGCCTAGTTAGCCTACGGTAGGGGTTGCTTTTTGTAGCTGTCTCTGTAGTACACCTCCCAACGACAATAACAGAAATAAAAAGTAGATTTTTAAACTGTGAAATCCACTGATGCTACTTGCGGTTTGCTTTATTTTTTCTTATTCTGCACTCATATACTGAATTATCAGGAATTATGTGCCACAGGGTGACCCTTCCAGTAGTGTCCTGTGAAAAAAGTTAAAATGAATACTGGGATCGTTTTTGCAAGAATGGTACAAGGGACCATAACTCTTTCCAGTTACCCTAAAAGTTGTTTACGTCTCTGTGCTGTTGGGCTCTGTTGGAGCGTGCAGCGTAGGTGAAAGCTGGCACTGTTGCCATCGAGCGAGCAGCTAAACTCCCTCTGCGCCGGGATCTGGCACTGGCTGCTGATGCACGTGCTTGGAGCAATCTGTTCTGAAGCCGTGCTGTCAAGCGTTTCTGTCACGCAGTGTGCGGCGTTGCTATTTCTGGTGAAAGGAAACTCATCAAGTTTTGGAGTACATTTGGAAGAACGGTAGAAAACTGGAGGAAAATACTGAATTGACATTTTTATGGCTTTAGTTGGATTGTTCTTGTGTCCTCCATTAAATCAGTATTTGAACGTGAATGTTTGTTTCAAGCCATATTAATTTCTCTAGTGCGATTAATGTTTTGGTAAAAGCATACAGTTAAGTTTTAAACCTGTGATCACACCAAAGTGGTAGTTCAATGTTTTTTAAAAAAATAATCCGTCTATAGACTCATTGGTTAAAACCAGCTAGAACAGACGCCAAAACAAAGACTGTCTCATGTTTTTCCTTCAAGCACTAATGAGTTTACTAGACAGAGAAATGACAATATTAAAGGTTGTCCTTGCTCTTTGTTTCTAAATTTTGAGTGATAAGGGGCAGAGGAAACCTATTTGCAACCAGCTGTTTTGCGTAGCATATCCCTTGGCCGGCCCTCAGCCCTCACTCCTGTCTGCTTTCTGCTCCAGCAACACTGAGTCTGATTAAACTCTTCAGTAAAACTTTATCTTAGAGCCAGAACAATTGTTCTGTCTGTTCAGGGATGTCAGATGAAGTTCTCTTCTGTAACAGATGGAGCAGTTTCTTGTGTAATATCTCAGGTGGATCCTAAGCGCCG
Source organism: Ibidorhyncha struthersii (assembly GCA_013398815.1). Lineage (NCBI taxonomy): Eukaryota > Metazoa > Chordata > Aves > Charadriiformes > Charadriidae > Ibidorhyncha > Ibidorhyncha struthersii. The sequence goes on along the minus strand of VZSZ01006648.1, from coordinate 139,773 downwards.
ACCAGGCTGAATTCTCAGGGAGTTATTGATCCAGACTCTAGTGGGAGGATGTTCTCTCAGCAAAGGAAACAAACGCGGGTTGGAAATAGCACGCGTGGCCATTACCTTCTGTGCCGGCAGCTCGGGAAGGCGTCTGTTCCAAACGGCTTCGCTGTCGCTTTGAAAGCCCAGCCTGGTATCAGCCTTTGCTGAGAAGAGCTCAGAGCAGCTGAAGAATACAAATGCCGGCAGCTAAGGGGGAATGATCTCATTAAAATGCAGGGGGGGGGACCTATTTAAAAAAAAAAAAAAGGCCGAAAACCTCCCCTAAGAATTTCTCAGGAAAGCTTCTCCTTAGCCCAGCCTGGGTCAGACTGGGTTCAACTCTCACCTGCATCTTTGATTAAAAAACCCACTGATTTTTGTGCAGTTTGGTTTGAGAGAGTGGTAAAGCTTTCCTTGTAGCAGAACTGTGTTTTCTATTATATAAAACAGTCTTGGCAGCTGAGCTGCTTGTTAAAACGTGCTTTTTGGTAGGGCATTTATGTGTGGAGCTTATTATTTCAGTCAAGTTTGTTCTTCTTCACTCAGCACTGAGGCTTGTCTGTCCCTGTAGAAGAGGCTTTGCCAACTGCAACCCACTTCCCAAAGGGGAAGTCTTAATTTTTAACATCTTAGGCAAGAACAGGGTGGCGAGTAGGACCCGAGGTCCACCTTGCTCAGTATTGCCTGGGCAGGATGGCATACAGGAACGGGGTGAGTAGACACTAACGCTGCCCATAGCATAAATCAGCATCCAGTTGTCTCAGGGACCTCGAAACCAGAGTCATCTAGGTTGAATACATGTTGCTGGATGGACAGATCATTCCTCGTGGCTGAAACAAGGTCTCGCTACTTGAGCGTCCTCTAGTTTCTTTCCTGTGAGGAAGTCAAGCTGCAGTCTGCCTTGTAAGCGGCGTGACTGAACCTGGTTAATGATATACATTTTTCTAAAAAGGGGAAAAACAACCTCCTAAAGCAGATGGTTTGTACTTCCCTAGAAATTAAGCTCGTTTTTCTTTTCCATCTTAAAATTTCAGTTATGGGGGGGAAAAAGAGAAGATCAGAATTACAGCTGATGCCAGAAACAGGTTTTGGAACATAAGGTGTGATTTCCAAAATCCCTAAATGAGTTAGTATGGTCCTGCTGAAAAATCCCTCGCTTAATTTCAATTGAAAGACCAGTTCGGCCCCATTCTCATCATTAGATAGCAGAAAAAAAGCTCTCCATAAAGATACTGTGAATTTACTGTATGCAAATGCTGTCATCACAGTACCCAGAAGGAAAAGAGGGGACAAGATGAGGAATTGCAGTTCTATTTATTACCCAACTGTAATTACATGTTTAAAAATGCTTCCTTAGCCACGAAGCTCCCTTCCGCTCTGTTCAAATCCAGAAAGTACCAAGGTGCTACTGCTTCTTTTCACAGAAGGAGAATCGGTTAATCACCTGCATAAGCCGTTCACCAAAATATATATTTATTTTAAATACCTTTACAGTACCTCCAAATGTAGTATACCCTATGTACCAACGTGTAACATTCACGCTATAAAAGCGTCCTAGCAGCCAAGAAAGTAATGCCGGCGGGACTGGGAGACAGATCTTTGATCGTTCCTTGTCTCTGCTGGGCTGTAAGTTGAGGACAGTGATGGGACGAGGGCTGTTCTCATCTAGCAAACATAGCAAAGGAGTTCCATAATGCTGCAGTCTACGTTCACTTTTCTTTTTTACAACAAGCAGAAGGCAGGGGAAAGCAGCTAGTAAAACCAAACCAAAGGCTCATGAGTAGACCTGGGCTGGGGGGGAACCTTCCTGCATCAGCAATGCTGGTGTTCACCTACCTGTAGCCATGCTGTTCTGGTCACTGTTCCTTGTATTGGAACTTCCATGGCTTGAAAGCCTTTGTGATAAGACTAAAAGATTACAGTAGTCAATTGCTATCAGAAAAAAAAACTGTCTCAAATTAAAGTTTTGGGGTTGAGGTAAAGAGTTCCCACACCCTGCCTCCCCTCGCTCTGCAATCTTAACCTCTTCTTCCCAGGCACTCTGTTACGCTGCCGTAACTTTCAGTGTAAAAAGTTTAATGTGAATAAAATCGCTGCACTATACCTGATTTACACTGTTTCTTGTCTGCTTTGTTTAAATTTGCCTCCATTTTCTTCACCTCCTAGCGCAAGGGAAACCTTACAGGAGTGCTGCCCTGCAGCTGTACCGATACACACCCCGTCAGCAAGAGGACAGCTGGAAAAAAAGCCACATTTGAGATAAGCAGGCAGTTTTGGCAATCAAAACAGAGGAGAAAGCAAAGGGTTCCTACTCTTTTAGTGTTCTCCAGAGAGTGGAATAGCACTTTAGTTCCTGGTTACGCTCTAAAGATGCATTAATGTCATTCTGGATAATAGCAGCTAACCGCAAAGCGCAACTGAAGGATGTTAATGTATCCAGAGCGTGGTCATGCTGCTCTTACGTTGTTGCTACAGAGAAGTTTCCATTACTAACCTTGCTCTGTTGGACTTGTTAATTATGGAGCGACACAATGCAACAGTGTAGAACTAAAAGCAGGAAATATCTTTTAAAAAGCTGGGCAGCCTAAAATACAAATACGCTGAGCCCAAAGCTTTGGCTTCATTGGGGATGCGCTGTGCATTCCGCTTGGAAAATTCAGGCGGCAAGTCCCACGGCAACGTGAGCTTTGTGTACTTCTCGGCACACAGAGGGGAGGATGAGAAAAACTATACTTAACCCAGTTCCTGCTTCTTTATGTAAAGTACGATGGTCCTTGTCCTGCCTTCAGATCCCAAAAGCAGTTGTTTTGAGGGCCTGTATCAAGCTCAGATAAATCCCAGAGGCAACAAACTGACAGCAGCAGAGAAAAGGAAGGCTAAGATTTTGCTGTTCAAGGATAGAAACATTTTCAAAGCATCCCTAGTATCACATGGGCATTAAAATTCCTTGCTCTGCTCACCAATGGGCTGCTCTGCCGCCCTGCAGCTAACAGAAATGATTTCTCCTAAAATGCAACTGTAAGGAGGGCACAAGTAAATTATTCAGAGCACGGCTGCTGTCATACGAACACAATTTAAATTTAGCATTGAAGCTTACCATACTGTCTTTTCCAAAAAGGCTTGCTCTTTGGCGTTTTTTCCTGCAATTGCTCCCCCCATGCTGGGCAAGACAAATTCTCAAGGGAGAACCCTAATCACACGAGCACAGAGCTTCACTGGGGCTCGTTTATCCCGTTTCTCAGCAAATGATGGGGAATTTGGCAGACTTTTTTGCTGCTGCAGCTAGCGTGCTTCCGGAAGAGCCAGCCTCTGAGCGCTTGCCTTCCTGTGGGCCAGCTTTGCGACTTTCTTAGCTACCGCATTGAAGCTTATGCTTAAAAATAGGTCGGACTCAAGAAATACAAAGAGTGGTCCTGGAATCAGAAGGTGAACACTCCCAAAGAAGCCGTCTCAGTGGCCAACGCACGGGCTGTTAGCCCGGCGCGGCAGGTCTGCTTTGGCCATCCACCCTGCCCCGCGCTGCGTGTCGATGGAGCCATCGCCTCGAGACAAACCAGCTCACCTTTGCGACGCAGCTCCCCCATGGTTCACAACCGCCAGCGCTTTAAAGCACCTCCGGTGCCCTGTGACCGTGACAGCTGTCTCGGCTTCCTTTCTTCAGCCTTGAGAAAGCATTTACAAAGTCTTGCCCTTGTGAAACGGGGAGCGAACAAGCCCACCGCTCCAGGCTGTGCCAGTCCCAAGCCCGGCTGACCGCTCTGCACTTGCCCTGGTGGGGTGCGCTACCTTCACCCCCTCACCCAGTCTGTTACCACCGACCTTACTACAGCCGGCGCAGCGCTTCCTCAGCCACTCCCCAGGTTCAGCCACCGGAAGGATTTGACCCTCTTTGGCGTGCAGGATGCTGACTCCCCACCGCCAGCTTGTCTAAACATACTGGGTGCCTCAGCACCCTTCTGCAGGACTTATACCCCCAAACACTGAAGACTACCAACCCTGTGGAGAGATGGATCTCCATCCTCCAGTCTCTTGTAGTAAGCTGTGGCCACACTAACAGTAGCTACGCAGAAACCTGTTCTGACTGCTGCAACAATTCCCTGGGACAAGGTAGAGACCACGTGCTAAAATCATTAACAGAAAACAGCTGCGTTTAGACTAACTGACAGTGGGGTGAAGCCACTGTGGGTCAGGGGAGAGGGCAGGTCCCTCTCCCCACAAGTCAGCAGGCAGCACTGCAGATGATTTGCACCTGCCTGTCCCGACCAGCGTCCGTCCTAGTCTGCTGCCTGCCGGCTCTTGCGCTTTTCTTTCCTCTGTTCCTCAGCCCCTGTTGGTGCTGAGGTCTCCTCGGGGCTTGTTTCTGAGCCCGGTTCTGGTTCCAGAGGCAGCGAGGGAGGTTTTGCAAGCGGAGCTGATGCTCCAGCACCTGGGGAGAGAGCACGGTTATAATTACTGTATGTCTTTAGTCTATTCTTTCTGCCCTTCCAGGCAGCACGGAGATGCAGAACAATCCCAGCTATTAATCACTCTCGGATTTATTCTGTCGAGCGTTAGCTTATCAATAGCACTCAACTTTTACGAGTTATCCAGCCAGAGACTTTGCAGTACCCAAAGTTCGGCTGAAGGGAAGCTAAGGTACAGGATCTCGTTCAGCTGGGCTGCTCTGAGAAGTCAGTACAAACTTAGGGATTAACTCATGCTTTGGAAGGGAAAATAGTTCCACTGAAGCTGGTTTATACTCAAGCTGGAGCCAAACCCACAGTATCGTTTTCAGTTCACAGCTTTAGCAAACTCAGGGAGAGTTTCCAGCCAGTTAAAGTAGCTACTTACAGAGTAAAATCAAAACAGGATACTTCCATGCTGAAGTTGTTTCTATGCTTAGATTTAGGCTGACAACCGATATTATGAACCAGCTCCCTTCTCTGATATGGATGATAAAAGTCCTGCAGGTCTTCAGTGCTTCCAAACTCCTGTATGTTTTATTTTTTGGCTTTTCTGACTAAGTCTTGCCTGCATGGAAAGTTTATTCCACGCATGAGAAATGGAACAGGTCCTTAGGGGTGCCAAAGAGTGGGGCCTGGATTACACAACCTCTCGCCTGGTTCAGTCCACAGGAAACAAGACTGAGAGTGACAGAAAACCACCACGACGAGCACTCTCTCTCGCGCGTTCCTCCTCTGAAGCCAGGCTAGGAAGGGTGGCCCAGGAGATGCTCCTCCCCAGCCCGCGCAAGAAGCAGCACGTACAGATACTGGCCTAAGCCTTCTACGGCTGATGCTGTCTCCCGAGCAACCTTCAATCCGGTGGCCCACACTAAAAGGTAATTCAGCAACATCTGCAAGGGCAGGACCTGGCTGGACAGCTTCAAAGCAGTCCAGTCGCAGTTTATTTTTGTAACAGAAAATAGAAAGCGCTTCAGAAAATTGCCTATCGTTTCCCTTCTCTCTCCAGCAGCCCATCTCCCTCTGTTTGGGCCTGTCAGCTCCTGGGCTCTTCCCAAAGGAAGACAAGAGGTCTGGGTTCTGAAACCACCTCCTTCCTGGAGCAAGATCTCAGTCCCAGGCTCATGGAGTCTTGCCCTCACAGCTCAGACAGGAAAGGAAACTTTACTGACACTCCACTCCCCTGGAAAAGCAGGATAATATAATGCACCACAGGGAGCATCTTCCTTCCACATTTCCTTAACTCAGAAAACTGGGAAAGCTATTACCAAATGTTGACACCACTACCGTGTGAACAAGTCGATACCTTCCTAAACACATGCTGTAACTCTGTATTCAAAGAGAGATTTCTCTTCTCCCCTTCTCCCCTCCCACAGTCCCCCTTTAAAGAGAAGGAAAAGAGAAGTACCTGCGGGAAGCTGCATGGTTTTCCCGTACCCCGCAGCTGAGGACATGGCTTGACCCAGGGCCTGGTTAGAGCCCAAAGGCTGCTGAGTGCTGGAGGATTTCCCTGATGGAGCGGCTCGCTGCTTGGATTTAGACTCTTTAGAAGGCTTAGTCCAGACCAGGCTCTCCCCGACCTGCAGGGCAGCTCCCATCTTCTGGGCAACCTCCACCATCTTCTCACACAACAAAAAGAGGAGATCCTTGTAAACAGGAGCGCTTCAGACAACAATAAAGTCAACAACAACACACACACAAAAANAGTTTTAACAACAAACACAAAAAAAAAAAAAAAAAAAAAAAAGAGAGAGCTGTGCTGAGCCGGCTACTGCCATGGTGCTTGAGGGAAACATCTCCGCTAATTCATTCCCTTAATTAAGAGGGAATCTTGTCTTGCTGTGTATTGATTGAAGAACTGGGCTTCAAAGAGCAGAAATGAAGCAAGCAGCTCTCAGCACGCGGCTGCTCTACTCTGAAAATCTCATAAGCAGAATTTCTTGCTAATAATTGGACTCCAAAGTCAAATTTCCTCCTCGTTTGTTGCCAGTCTTAGTGCGGCTACTTAGTTCCCGCTGACAACTGTTAGGCACATACCTCAGGGTCAAAGTCAAGTGTACTGCTCTCCTTCACTGCATTGACCTTCTTCTCCATCTCCTGGTACTGGCAGAGGGCTCCCTTCTTGTCGCCCTGGTTATACAGCAGGACAGCGTAGTTCAGGTTGACCAGGGGGTTGCACCTGCAGCAAACACACAGGATGCATCGTATTCACTGTGGGAACGCTTATCCTGACTTGACTAATGCCAGGATGTGCCCAAGAGGCAAAGAGACAGCCGCGGGGTGCTGTCACCCCAAATCTGAGGGGCTGCACAGCCAGAGTCCTTTGGAAACATGGTAGAGTCCCACGTGCTGCGTGAGAGCAGATTATCCCAGTATCAATGACAATATAAACTCTGCCAACTGCCTCACCCGTGCATGGCTCTTCTCTGTGACAGCCAATTCTTTGCACCACCTCAGGACCGTCCTTAGTAAGCGCCTGGTCTCCCAGCCCCCTGCTCCTGGGGCAGGGAGAGCAGCGACGGGGGCTTTCATCGCGCTGTGAAAGCTGATCTCTGCTCTGACTTATCTCAGGCCCGGTTTGTAGGAGAGCAGCTTGTCGTGGGACAGGGCAGTGGAACAAACTCATCCTTACTGATTGTATTTTACAACCCAACATGCTACAGAAAATGCTGTTTGCATTTAATTTTCCTCACCTCTTCTCTCTCATTCACCCAGTAAAACCATACATAATTGTATGTGCTGTTATATAGAAACAGTAGGCGATACCTATTAACGCAGGACTCGAAGAGAAGCCCAGCACCGCAGATAACACTGTTATCCTGCACAGTCCTGCCTCCCTTCCTGAGGCAGAACATATGAAGATTTCAAAAAGGCAGAATTGCTCCATATATTCTCATTTTCCACAGTATCCATTTTCTTCACAAGGATACATTAATCCTGAACAGCAGCTTTTCATCTGGCATAGCCGGGAGTGTGAGCAAACTAAACCGCAGGGAAAGAGCACACTGACTCCCTTGGCTCTGTAATTGGTAAGTGAAGTTCTCCGAGACCTGATCCTTCCTTAATTGCCTGACAAACTGCTCTGACCATTCTTTCGCAGTCTGAATTTCATCCTTATTTTGGAGAAGCAAAATGCATGGGTATTACCTGACAAAAACATGAAACACAAGAGGGCCACCGGCCCCAGCAGGGGAGCTCCTGCAGACGCTCGGCGCGTCCAGGCTGCAGGATGAGAGCTGGAAGAGCAGAGGGTGCATTTGGACGGAGCAGGGGATGTGCTGTCCAGGGATGCGTGGAAGAGCGCTGTCTGCCTGCAGCTTCCTGCGGAGGAGCCGCACGCATGTGTCACCGCACGCAGGGCAGCGAGAGATGCTTTGTGCAGTTTGCTCGATAAATGCGAGCGAGGGACGGGTGCCCTCTCCTGGAGTCTGGCAGGGATAACTGGAGCCATCCAAGGGCTCCAGCACCCACACCTGGGGGGCCAAGACAGAGAGAGCGTCCTTTGTGAGAAGTGCAGGTGGGAAGGCTGATGCTAATGCTGTTCGCTAACTAGAAGTGTCATCTGCAAGCCATGACTATCCATCCTTGGTAAGTTATATGGCAGCGCGGCAAGAAAGAAGACTATTAGAAGAAATCTCATAGCATTTATAACCATTGGTTTGCCTTTAACTGAGAAACCGGAACACGGATCCTGCCACAAAAAAAAACAACCAGAAAATCCTCCTCACTGTCTTTGCCAAAGCAAAGGAACAAATGCATGAAAAAAAGAAATATCAAAAC
>VZSZ01006648.1:94661-131472 GCA_013398815.1 Ibidorhyncha struthersii | reverse complement strand
AAAAAAGACAATACAAAAACCCAAACCCACACAATAAACCACTGAAAACAGAGATCAGACAGATCTGGGAACAGCCAGGTTTAAAATTAATTGAACCTTATCAAGTTAATTCGCCTTCAAGAGCCGAGAAGCAATATGACAGGCAGAAAAATCGATAGCTAAATAACCACAGAAAGAAAGGAGAGCTATGAGCTAGAACCAGTACTAAGAAGAAACACCTTTTTTTAAAGATTTTTCCAAGATGCTTTCCATTCCAGACCCCAGCAGGGCACCTCGGCCAAATGTCACAGCACTGCTATAAAAGTATTTATGGCAGTGGAAACAAACACGGCTACCTTCGTCCCAGCCAAACAGTTCCTAATACGCCAGCAAAGAAAGCCCGTGGGGACATGGATTCAGCCACACAATAACCATCTAAAATATACGGCATGTCAGGAGAACAAGCCTAATAAAGTCTGGATGTTCCTCCCAGCAGTCCCTGGCACTTGGCGTTCCTTTTTGCTTTGATGAGGGTTTATTTTCCCAGTAAGACTATGTAGCTGTAGCATCACAGCAGTCCCAAATATTTAGGCAAAGTTGTAGAGCTAAATTTCTATTCCTTCTCTTTGATCGAAGCACGCAAGTTCATGACTAAGCGGTCTGAGCAATCTTTAAGGTCCTCTGCTGCCTTGCTAGGCGTGGAAGGCTGATGAGGAAAGCCAGGCAAAGGAGCTGCTGGGACTTAGTCAGAGATGTTGGTAGGAATGACCAATGCTCAACTGCAAAACACTCTCGCACTGCAATACATTGATACATCTTTGACCATAGTTTGCACAGGTTCGGTTCCTCTAAGGAGGCTGCACAGACCTAATGACGTTTCAAACAGATGTAGAAATAATATTTAAACCCGCTTTGTAATTCTGTTGATGCGTAAGGATGAAGAGCTTCAGTGCCAGATGTGTGCTGGCTGTGCAGGGCTAACTGATGCGAGACCTCTGGCACGCGTGCAACCCACGTAATTCCCAGTAAACACCTGAGAGCACTTCAGCACCTCTTCGCAGAGAGAACTGCACTACAATGTCAAACGCTATTTTTTTGAAACCCGCTGCTCTTTATTACGGGTTTAGGAACTTCCAGAATTCCCAAAATTAAGCCTGGCTGGTGCACCTAGGTCAGAGAAGACAGAGGAAAGGGGACCAGCATATCTTCGTGCCACCTTGTGGTGGCCACTGCAGACGGAAAGAGTGTTTTTGCCACAGCTCTGCCGCCAGTATACAGACTCCTGTGCTCAGGAGCACTGTGCTGGCTGCTGTAAGTGTGCAAATATTCACAGTAAATTGGGGAGAAGAATCACCATCTAATCACCTACTAGTTAAAATATGAAAAGGAAAAAGAAAGGTAAAGAAAAACAGACCCAGGGAGCCAAAACGATTCATAAATTTGAGACCAACTTGTTTTTCTGACCGAAACAATGCAATACTGCAGGGTTCATTTTAACATTTCTGAAACCAAGTGCTCTGATTTTAAGAGCTAGATTGCAAACACAGGTATCGTTAACAACATGGAGGGAAAGGGGCTACACTGCTGCCCTTTTATATGCCCACATTCTCCCAGCTAAAATCTTCCCTCTGCACAGTTCGGCACAGGCTTTATCCCAAAGCTCTCATCGCCCTGCAGACTGCTCAAACTTAGGGTTAGAAAATATTCTGGGATGACTGGTTTTCTTCTCTTCAATCTGCTTCACTGGGTATAAATATTCGCTGGAATCCAAAGCCATCACCGCTGACTCACTAACTAAACAGCAAAATAAAAACCAGCTTTAGGTTGGTCTGAAACAAAATTTCCCTTTCATTTTTCAGAGCTGACTTGAATTTATTATATATTAAAAAAAAAAAAGGTGGTTTTAAAACAGTGACTTGCACAGCTGCAGGAATAAAAATCTTTCTCTACTGCAAACCACTTAGGGTCAAAGTAGAGAGAGGGACAAAGCACGCAAAGGAAACCAGGCGAGGGAGGCAAAGCAACGTGATCAAACAACTGCCAGCTAGGATGAAGACTTACTTGTCCAGTGCCACGGCTTGCTCATAGGAACGTTTTGCATTCTCAACGTCTTCAAGGTTTGTCAGGGCAACTGTATCAAAGCAAAACGTACACACGCAAGTCGACGCTTCGCAAGGACTTCATTTTTAGGATAATTCTGAATGTAATTACATCATAACATAAATCGGTGCTAGCAGGGTTGCCTGGACTCCTGCCAGGATTAACCCTACTAATGTCACTTCTGACAAATATTTGTCTCGCTTGATCCCAAAAATGTCCAGTGCTGGAAAACCACGCCCACTCCTTAGGCAACCCAAACCCAAATTCCTACACGTAGAAAATTTTTTCTAATGTTTAATCTGGACCTGACTGCAACTTAACCTTACCATTCACCACAGAGAGAGCACAGACTATTCAGACTTTAAACTCGTCAGTGCCCTACTGGGGAACAGCTTCTTACTATAGCCTTTATCCAGTATTTGTCTACTTCAGCCCAAACTTTCTGCCTCTCTCTAACGTTGCATCCCCTAAGCTCGATATCCACCGGAGCCGGGTAATGGAGCATTGCGTACCTGCAAGGAGCATATACAGCTCTCCCATCTTGGGCTGGAAGTTGATGGCAGCGCTAAGGAAGTGGAAAGCAGACGCGTACTGCTGCATTGTGAGGTGGACTAACCCCAAATTGTACAAGATCTTCCAGTCAAAGGGAGCCAAGTAGTTTGCCCGCTTCAGGCAGCTGATAGCCTTCAAAAAAAGGAATAAGCGTGCTGTAACACAGCCCACCCAGAACAGACCTCCGGTCTCTGCCACAAGAGGAATCTTGTTCTTGTGGGAAGTCGGCTACAGGTGAAAAAAAGAAAGGAAACCAGATACTTACTGCTACGTATTTCTTCTTCCCAAAGAAGCACATCCCAATGTTGTTCCACAGCGGGGGGCTTTCAGGCACGGTGCTGGCTACCACCCTGTATTTGGAGAGGGCAACATCATAATCTCCATGGGCCTGCATCATGCTGCCAGCTGCCAAGGTAGCCTGTGAGAGAACACGAGTGACCAGGTGAGGAACCGCATTTCCCCAAATATAGCAAGAAGACAGCAGGACAAAATTAATAAACTAAAGCCATTTCAAGAGCAACCATTTAACTTTTTGCAGGTGTTTCCTTCTAGGGGCTACCAAGACCAACAGTGGGGAGTAGACCAGGACTCTGGAATCTCCCAACATATAGCAGAAGACAGGGTAAAGACGGGACTCGAGTCTGTTTCTCCCTGCACCACCTCCATCATAACCGTCTCGGAAATACTGCAAGGTGACAAGTGTTTAGAGTATGTTTTGGGGTGACAGCGGTATCCCCTAGAGTTGGCATCTCTGAGAAGATCTATGCTCTAATAGCTTCTTTTTACCAACAAGGACAGCTAGAAATAGTTCCGGTGCAAGTTAACCGGAGAGTAAAACATACACAAGCAAGACATAAGCAGCAAAGCTAGCCTAGTTCACACTGACTGGTTGATACTGCAAATTAACGGAAATACGCATGGGGAAAAAAAAGCAAGTGATTGCAACACACTATATTTAAACCACACTAGTTAAGTCCTTTGTCATATTTCATAGTGACAAGTAAAATTTGTAAATGCAAAGGTGTTTTCACAATAACATTTGGCTTGCATTCACGTATCATTTGTCAACCCCACATTTCAATACTCTACATCATTAACATCGTACAGAAGGAAAGAGAGGCAGAGAGAAATGAAGTAACATGGCTAAAAAGGGCAGCAGTTTCACCGTCAGGAATGAAACCTAGATGCCAAGCTTGGCCATCCAGAATAGAGCCAAGGAAAAGTCACATTTGTGTACAGCAGCTGGAAGCACAGCGTTATGCACAGATGGGAGAATAATATAATGGAATATCACCTGTATGTGTGCCTAGGAGTCACAGGAACAGCTCTTGGGATTTTTGAAACAATGCCTACAACGTTTTCCTTGCAAAGTAAATTCCATCTGTCTTCATTCATTTGCGACTTCAGATTTAAAACCAAAGCCATCAATTTAACATCCCATATTCTGCCCCCTCCCCTCTCCCTACCTCCACACACATCTGACTCCCCACCCAGGAAAAGGTCCCAGAAATGTATTTCAGATTAAGCTTTCTGGGTGTGATCCTTTTCAGCCTCTCCAAGCTAAGACCCTGGCAAAGCTCTGACACTGGAATTAGCTTTAAGAGGTGTCTCATCATCGTTCAGCTGGTTCATTTTCCATTCCTCATGATACCTTGTAGTTGCCTGGGTCGTAAGTAAGCGCGTTTCCAAGGTGTTCAAAAGCCTTCTGGTAATCCCCAAGCTGGGAAAATAAGTAAATAAGCGTCAGAAATTCAGGAATAAGGGGGATTAAGAAGAAGAGCACATCTTTTTTGGGCACTAGAATTTCTCATTCAGTTAAAACAAATATTCAGAAAAGTGAATTTTACATTGCCCCCATTACACACGCATGTTCTTGTTCGATAATTTACATAACAGATTTATTTACAAAACAAATTTATTTTGCTGGGCTGGATCCACTGTTCTAACCAAACCAAAGTTTTCCGTATAGTGTGTGCTCTGACTTTTCTATATAGAAGCGAGCTCTGGGGTGATATTTCTCCGATTCTTCCTCTCTTCCAGAAAAGAGGCTAACAAATTGCTACTCTGCACATCCTCGATTCCCTCACCAAAACTTCCTCGCTCCCTAGGGCACTCTCTTCATGGGAAAAAGTGTCCCCTTGTCTTCTAATGGACTGCAAGTGTTAGTGGGCATGACTGTGTCCATATATAAGCACAGGACTGCTTAGAATCCCTTAAATCCTACTGGTTTCAACTGAGTTATGCCAGAATTGCACCAGTCCAAACAGGATAAAATTCTGGATAGTAGTGTCCTTTTTTGGTCACAAAAATTAATGAGAAGCCCATCTGTCACTCCAGCATTTGTACTGATGCATCAGAGCCCAGTGCCTTCTGTAATTAATAGCAAGCGGGAAAGCTGTAGAAGCTTCTTTAAAACTCCTGAAGGTGAGTACGTCTTCAGAGGGACGTGACAAACTGAACAAATGAATCGCAGCATAGAGAAGTGGGGCCAAATTTACAGGGAGAATGTTATACTCACATGACTTCTATCTTACAGACTCCCCTTTCCACGTCATATTCCTTTCTAAATCTACACATACCCACTTAAGTCATTCAAGGCTCCTATTGAATTTCTCTATCTCTAGAGCAAGACAACATTTTTCAAGACCTACATTTTATTCTTGAGCATCTAAACGATTAGGGAAATGCTTAAGGATCTTTCCAAATCAGCACTTGGTGCAAGTTTTCTATCCCATCAGGCAACACTGCCTGTTCTCCTTTGCTTGTTCACTCCTTGGGAAGCTTACTTTTGGAATAATCAGATGGTCCTTCCCATACATTTTACAGACGCGAGTGATAAGCATGCTTTTGTAATTTAAATCGATTCCGATTGTCTTCTATGGTGCATTAACACTAACAATTTCATGGCTGCTTTTGTAGGCGAATACAACTTGCTAGACTCCTGCTCCAGAAACAAGGTAATGACTAGTCATGTTTTGTTATACTTGGAGGATTTATAACAGAATTAGGGCGGTTGCCAAATAGAATTCCTGCTCTGGCTCAGGTCCAGGAAATCAACTTGCTTTTAGCAGCAAAAGGAATAAAGAAGATACAGAAAAGCAAGCTCTGTCATATTAAACGCAGTCTTTAGAGAAACGTGCATGTCATAGGAAGGGGGATAGAAGTTAACTCTGTAAAAAAATCCTTGGTCATTTTGAAAATAATTAAGTTCATGTAATAGCTAACAGTCCTCAGTACCTGCAAGTAAAGTAACCCCAGTGTTGTAAGGAGGTCTGTGTTTTCTGGAGAAAACCTGTAATACAAAAGCCGGAGAGCCGCGTTGTTTATTAGCCCTTCTAGAACAAGGTGAAAACAGAACACGGAATAACGATACTACATTATACTAGTATCACTCCAGGAAATTAACTGTTATTATTAAACACAAATATTAGAACAATTGCCACCATAGGGACTTCCTTTGAACAATATTACACCTAGACATAAAGGAGAAGTCGACATAGCTCTGTGAAATAGACCTGGATGCATAATAAGATAATGTGGTTTTGCTAAGCTTCAAAGAGAGCGTGCATCAGTGACCTGGAAATACAAAATGGGATTTTCCATCGACTCCCATAAACCACCCTGTAAGTCCACCCCAAGCCTCTTGGGCCATGTAGGACAGGCAATCCTCAGCATTTCTGATGGATCCTACACACGCTCATTGTCAGACCTTTAATTCACCCTATAAAAAGATTACAAACTTGGTTTCACAGACCAGCTGTGGACTGCTCCCCACGGCTTTGCGCTGCGCTGCAGCCCACAGACCGGAGTGCTCAGACAGGCACTACCTGCTAACATATCCCTGGCCATACACACCACTCCGTTCAGCACAGAGAAGCTTGAAAAAATCCATCCCAAGGGCTTTCAAGTACTGTATGCAACTCCCAGTCCTTCACTGCTAGTATGAGGTTTGCACAGCAATACTGTGAACCCTTTTAAAAGCACGCCCGTTCCCAGGAGCTTCTGAAGACACAAACAGGATGAAAACAACAAAGAAAAAGCAGAAAGAGACACTGTATTTGTGACCTCGCTCACCTTAAAAAAAGTTGCTATCAAGTCTTAAGAAATCTAATATGCACACTCACACTGGCACCTTTACACCTCAAACAGAACAAAACCACCTTTGCCTGATGGTGTATAAACACAGAGCAATGACTATCCCGGAGCTGATAGCAGCAGGGAAAATGTCAGATGAGAACCAAAAAAAAAAAAAGGAAAAAAACAGGAGTGAGGAAGAAGGGAGGGGCAGGGGGCACTGAGATAAGAAATATAAACCTGGTAAGATGCTTAGCAAGGATTATTTACGTAATAAACATTCTAGATTAGTCCAAAAGTCTATCCAACCCAATATACTGTCAGACAGCAGCCAGAAGCAGATGCGTAAGGAAACAGTATGTGAAAAGAGCCACTACAAAATGTAGATCCTGCACTGGCTTCCAGCATGCTCCTGCCTTTCTTTTGTGTTCGCCTCCATTACAAAACTCCATTTTAAAAGCATTGGTAGATCAGATGCTGAGGAATGCCCTAAAACAAGATAGATCGGTACTGAGAAACAGTGACGGGGTGGGAGAAACTCACTGTGCACCAACCCATCTCTAGTCTGCCTACTCACACGCTTTCAAACACAAATCAATCCAAGTGAAAACAGCGTGAGAAACCCTGCGACCGATTTTTGACAGATGATCAGGGTTAGAGAGACACCCGGGGTTAGATCTTTTTGGTAGATAAACCTTTGGGATTTATGAAGTCAGTTTTGGATAGGGTTTGCTCCCAGGCATCTCTATCCATTTGTTTTTCCACTTTTTTTTGGCAGACCTTCAAACAGCTACCTTCTTCCCTGACACATTGTCAGCGGGAAGAGGACTACAGCTGAGAGCAGAGACAGCTGAAGAGCTTGAAAGTGCCAGCTTTGCACAGAGACACTATAATTACCATTAGCTTTTTAATCATGTCCTCAATTCAGATCTGGGACTCCAATCAAGTTTCTCCTGGCATAGAATGGGACATGGGCAGATAGAAAAAGGGATATATTCTTACTCTACAGCTTTCTTGTAGACTTCAACGGCTTTATCCGTCTCCCCCTCCAATAGGTGAATTTTCCCCAGCATCATATAAGTCAGATCATGTCTGTTGAGCTCCAGGGCATTGTTTAGCTGGTCTCGTGCCTAAACACACAACCACAGAGAATTAAAAAAAAACAACCCATATATTAAGTGATTACAGAGTCCTCAGTGAAGCAACAGCCCAAGAGCAATCCCCAGCAGCTGGCAAATGGGAACAGCTAACACCCCCAGAGGTCAGAGAACCCTGCTAGCAAAACCCAAGCCAGCTAATTGTTGAAATGAGTTCTGCATCCAGAACCACATGGTTTTAGGGACAGAAAAAAGCAACACGGTGTGCTTCAAGCCAAGAGAAGAGGCAATGACCTCCCAAGGAGGAGAGAAGCACGGGCCTGTTTCTCTATTTGAATTCGTTTGGTTTGAGGGAATGTCTAGATTTGTTAGGTTAACAGGTACATTACAGTTTATTCTTCGCCAAAATGCTTCTTCCAGCAACGAGCACGATTGCCAAGTAAACAAGAGCAGTGAATCAGCTTGTCAGGCACGCCCCAATCCCCTGCAACGGGAGATGTTTGGAAGCATGTTTTCCTCTTACTTCCTCAGGCCTTGCCAGCAGGACAGAAAAGTACGTTTGCTGCCTCTGAACACGTGATATATTAGAAAGAAGTGCTGACACAGTAATGGAATTCTGCAATATGGGATATCTGTTACCAGCAACTACTGAAGAGACAGTCATCCCCAAGGGCTTCACTGTATTTTAGGCATCCTCATGGAAGTACAGCTGCTCAGGGTGACCAGTACATCTCAGACTTACGGAAACGCTGAGAAGGCAGCAGGTTCCAGTTTGGAAGGCATTACTGCAGACAATGAATCCCAAGTATGAACCTGTACTCCAGAGCTTCTTGCTTTACAGCGATGCCTCGAAGAGTGAACGCAGCAGGGGTTTGCTGTGAGGGCCATAGCACTCCACCAGAAAGAGCAGCAGGGAGCAGTTGGTCCAAAGTGGGAACAAAAGCTTTCTATATGCTGTTTTTTCTCTTACAAAGTAACCCTACAGGATCAGAGACAGCTCACTGCTCACCACGAGCACCTAGGGCAGGGTTAAGTGAAGAGCTGAACACGGCATGCTCAGACCTGGGAACAAAACTCCATTTCAAGCTTCCAAGGAGTTCTCTATTAGCTACAAAGCTAAGAAAGTCAGTGCTGCCCACACCGCAGCTATGCTCTTTTGTGACTCTTGCTCCAGGCTTGGTGGAGCTTCAGATGCAGGAGGAAATCCTTTCCATGAAGGAAAAAGAAAAAAATCCTTTCCTTTTCCTCCAGCAAACCAACCCCGTAACTCTTCTCACTGAATCCTGCCAGCCCCAAGGGGCAGCAACTCTTCCTTCAGAAACTCTCTGCACAAGGTGCAGCAGTTCGAGCTGTATGCTGGGAAAACAGTTTGGATCTTCACCATCACACTTCTCTTTCTTGAAGAAGATGGAACCAGCATGCTCTACGGATTGCTGCTCCTCACCAAACCAGCAGTGTTTATGGTTCTGGTTTTAAAAGGCTTGGAAACAGAAGCAGCTCTTGTTGGAGCACAGCTGGTTTTCTGTCTAGTTTGAGGCGGCTCTTTGAGGTTTTTCAAACATTCCCTTTAAAAACAGAAATGCTCTCTGAAAAATCCGAGTTCAGAAAAAGCCTCCTGGCCAGCAACAAGGCTAACCTCAGTGTCATTCTTATCCAACATCACTAACTCGCAGCCGACTCAAAGTAATTCAACACGCAAACAAAAACTGAGACAGCTCACAAACTTTTCCTCCCAGAAACAAACGCTGAAGCAAAAAAACTTCCTTAATACCTATCACTGCAAATGACCCACTTCAAACTCCCAGAGAGAGTGGCATTTCTGGGAACGCTGCTTCCCGTGTGTCAGGTAGATAAGATGAGCATCTACATTACCTTGTTGAAGTGTTTCAGGTACATGTAGCACACACCCAGGTTGTGGCTGATCTCCTGTAAAAAACAACACAACAAAACACCCCAAACCAAATCAGTATGAGGTCTGAGATACATGCTACAGAATCTGTTGGTGATAACACTCATCACTGACCTAGCTAGGGACACCCCCGTGCCTGCCCACACCCTTCTGGCTTTGTAGATCACGTAAACCTATAAATTGAAGTTGCTCCAGGAACCTACAGAGCTTAAGTGTGATTGTACATGAAAGACTACAGGCCACCAAGACAGAAACACAGAGATGATGACGGTTTCTCGGAGAAGAATGAGCAAAGACTGGTTTCTTCACGGAGATGTGATTCAGTTCCCAGGGAGACCTCTGAAGCTGGGTAAACTGGCTTCTGGGTGGCTCTCAATCTAGCTGAGAGTCATCAGGATATGCAAAATGCTGCATTCAGCTGAACAAAATTTGAAGATGTGCCTAATTTTCCAAAATACAAGTTGAGCACGAGAAGGGCTGATATCCCTCTGGCATCCTAAAACAATTTTGCAACAGAGTAGGAAGATCCCTTAGGGATCCTAACCACTATGGTGACACTGTAGGGAACAATCATGCCTCTAATTCATCACCAAAATTTTAACGGACAAGCTACTTCCCACCTTCCCCGCCCTGGCACACCTTGGGGAGCTGAAAAGCAAGGCACACTAGTTCCTCGTTTCTATTCTGGTGGACATTTCACTGCTTCATCAGTTAAGACAGCCTTGACCTTTAAGAGGAAACACTCTTATTTCCCATTAACCCTCTTAGAATGGTATTTTCCGCCACACAGTCTCTCCAACTATGGAGAACAGTAATGAATCAGTAACTCCTGGGCACTGCAACTTGCAGAATGAGACAGCACAAGGGAAGAGCACAGGCTGGCTCCACTTCCAGTGCTGAGCCCGGTATGGGAAACAGCTAACCAAAATACTCGCTGAAGTCTGCCTGCTGCGGCTGTAGATAGGGTTTATAGGCATGCCAGGCACATACTGCAGGTAGCTTGGTCAGCTACGGGAATGCAGACTTGAAAGAAGACTCACGGTATAAAAGGTTTCTGAGTTGTCTGGCCCAGGATAAGTTGAATACTACCAAACATATCCTTGTATCATGTCTGAATTTTAGATGTACCAAGCAGCACAAGTCCGGCTAAACTCAGCGAGTGCCTGATGTCTCAGGGAATGAGATCACACGTAGCAAGTCTATCTTAGAAACAACACTTCCACAAGCAAAACAGTCACTTGCAGAAGGCTGCCCACAGCTAACTGCATGCCATGTCCTCCCTCCTCTCACCCACTGTCACACGTTTCCCTTTGCAATGCTCTTCCTTCACTTTTTGTCTTCTTATATAGAAGAGCTAATTTAATTATTGCTCCTGTCGCTATCAGCCTACGTTTTGCCAAAATAGGTAATGCTTGGAGGGCAACAAGTAATCCCCTCAGCTAGTCTGAGGGTAATCTTTTTCAATGGTGTTTCGCATTACAAATGATTCCCAATTACTCAAGCGAGTTTTAATGATAACTGAGGGCTTCCAAACAGGGAGCTACTTCCCATATTTTCCTTAATGTAACTTAGCTCTTTGTACTATATATGGCTGTGTTAATACTAATACTTTGCAAAGCTCAAACGTGTTCTCGATTCTCTGTGCCCCGAGACAAGGTGTGGGATTTTGCAGGCAGAGATGATGCCTTGCTCCTGTGATCCAACCCAGAGGCTGCAGAGGCTCATCCCTGCTCATCAGCCTGTGCTAAAGGGCAGTGCCTCTCAGCCCTGCAGCTCCTCCTCCGCTCAGACCGCAGACAGCATCAGCTCACCCCTGCCTGGAACAAGTTCACAGCTGTGTTCATAAAATTGCAGAAACATCTGCATACTACAATAACCTGCAACTCACTGAAACACTTACCCAGTCCTTTTCATCAAGTTTAGCTGCTTCGTTGTACACTTCAATGGCTGCCTTGTGTTTCCCCAAAAGAAACCTGTGAAAGCATTTCAATTTTTAGTTTTTCTTGCTCTGAAACCCTGCTGTGCAACCACTATCACCTTCGCCAGTGAGAAATGATGCTATTTGCTAATTCTCCAGAGACCCGCCTGAGAAGCCCTGAGAAGTTTACAGTCTCAGCAATATTACAACCTGAGCACCGCTCCCTTTCGGGGCCAAGGTGATCAATCCTGCGAGATGCTGAGGCACTCCCTGACGTTACTGGAGAGGCAAGGAACAAATTCACAGGCTCTGCAGTCCGCCTTTGTCTCAAAGCAAAAAGACAGGACACCCAGAGACAGAAAGGGGTCTGTAGGGCAAGTTTACACAGCTCTAGTCGGCACCTTTAGCTCTGGAGCTAGAGATCAGTGTGTTACTTCTCTTGCTTAAAGCACAGAGAAAAAGAAAATACAACGGCAGCCAGGCAGATAACAGAGATTCTGCTTTTAACGGTAGCCCACGCTTCGGGAAGCCAACTCAAGTGTTGATAAGGAGAAAGCATGTTTGGAATTAAGCAGCCTGGGATTTCGCCTGATGCCTGGGAGAAAAACAAAACATGGAAGGTCCTGGGTAGCACATCAAAGAGAAACGACAAAACACCACTCACAGCGATCGTGCCACCTGCTTGAGGTTGTCAGCGCTTCGAGGGTTCAGAATGGAACATGTCTGAAAAAGTTCAAGAGATTCTTGAATTTTCCCCTCCAAGCGAAATATCAAAGCTGTAAGACAACATATACCAGGCAAATTAGTCCATTATCTGCAGGAAAAACGCGCTTCTCTGACAGCAGGGAAAGAAAGGGGAGTACAGATATATTATAACAATGCTTATTTGGTCTTTCCCCCTCCTGCAGCAACCTCAGGCAGAAGCCATGTCTGAGGGCAGAATGACAATGCACGTAATGGACTCGTGGTTGCTTGGAAAAATTTCTGTTCTTTAAAACAAAGGCAGCTTTAAACCCTGGCAAATTGCTTGTTAAGATGCGGTCTGCATTTTGCCCCCGCCCAGCTTCTACAGGTTGTAGTATGTCCTTGGACAACAAATTTCTGCTGTCCCCCACCACAGCACTTTGAATTGCAATGCCACGTTTGGGGCACATTTTTTAGGGGAGGGAGGGCAAGATAAGAAGAGGAAGATCATCCTTAAAGCAAACAGGAAAACAGCAATCACCTGAGGCAGGTAGCTCTAACAGAAAAGATGCATCTGTAATGCAGCCAAACACACAACCCAAGCACACACCAACACGTTGAAGGTCAAAAGCCCATAGTCCAAGGCAAGAATGGGTGACAAACTCATCCATACAGAGAAAACAGAAAATCTAATATGCCCATGTATGTGAAAATCCCAAACATCTAAACTAGACCTAGCAAGTAGAAAAAAGCCAACTTTTTTTTTATATATGAATTTTATATGTTTCTATCATCTGTACCCCTTCTTATTGTTCACTGTATCTCAAATCAGAAGTAACTTGCTTTAGCAAAATTACGACTTTTGGCGGCCTCTTGCGAAATACCTTGAACGTAGACTGCATATTCACACAGCCCATGAGACTCCTGGAGCTGCTCTTTGATGACAGCCTGAAATGACAAAGCGCAGAGCGTACATAACAAACGCGGACTACCTCACCGAAAAGACCATTAGCTGGTTTGCTATTACTAAACTGCAGCACGGCAACTTTCAGAAGAATATAAACCGTTCAAATATTTTAATAAAGACAGTCCCTATGGAAGTAAATTGATTTCTGACCGACCAAATACCTTCTGCAACCTTGATTTGGAGAGTTTTTTTGTACGCGTTACATATAGCTGTGCTGTATCTATGCTTATTGCAGAATGCCCTAATACAACTTGATTTCAAACATCATGCAACATGTTGATGAACACAGTTCTGCCTTCTGTGATCATAAAGGTGGTATCGCACAGGACATGACAACTACAACATTCGTTTAATCGGAATTTGGGCTTGGAAAAGTCAGTATTAATACAGACTTTGTGGCTAGTTACTGCAACATACTATATTAAAACGCTATAAGAGTGGTAAACTGTCATCGTTTTAACAACGCTAAGGACAGAGATTCAGTTTCAGTTACAGAAACCACAACCCCATGTATAATAAAGGTACTGGACTGCGGCTGGGACAACTACAAGAGCGCACAGAAGAGTTCAAGCTCAGCACCGTGCATGAAGAGCACTGTGCCAGGAATACTGTAGCCCTTTTAGTATTTCTCTGTTCATTCCTATTAGCAAAGATAATTAGATATTACCTGGGGAAAATGCCACAAGGAATCTCTGAAAGCATCCTCTGCTGATAAAGGTTATCTACTTTAGCCCCTTTGCGAAGAAATAAATTGAATTGGAGCAACTGCAGCTGAGTCAGTGAAAGCCAAATGAGCAAAACAACCAGTACATGGGAAAAGGAAGGGGGGAAAAAAAAAACTGATGAAAATGTAAATTCTTGCTGGCTGCATTCATGCAGCTGACTGTTTGGGGTGCGGGTGCGGTTTGGCTATATTTCAGAGTCACGCATGACCCAAAACTATAAAACTGGTCGAAAAGAGTGACCTTTGTGAGGGTTAGCACTGTGGCTACGAACCAAGAGCATCATTTCTGCTCTGAGACGCCTCTTTTGCTTGGAAGTAGAAGAGACAACGGGGGAAAGTCTGGACTAGCAATAACCTGGCGCTCATCTGGCACTTCTCCATGATCAGTACCAGCATCCCCTGCCTCTGAGACGAATATAAATGAATGACCTGAAAACAAGGAGGAAAAGTGAACCCCAAATATAGCATGTAGAAGGAAAGTGGGAGCTATTATTGAGAATCCTCACTTGTGAAAAGAAAACTAAAGAGAGGAAGGAAAAGGAAGAACAAGTCCAGGCTGCTCTTCCCCTCAGATCTGTATCTGCTAATATATCTATATTATACTCTGTACAAAGTACATTATTATAGCACATTCAACTCGGATGTAACCAAGCACCTCCTGAACACAGATACCCTATATTGCTCCATCTACATAAAACCAGTTTCTCAGAGCAAGAGAGGGCAATAGAGAGCTATCTTTTAGAGAGATCTGATTAATTTTATAAGCCCTAAAAAATCCCATGGCAAAAGGCCTTGAGCTGAGAAATATGATCTGTAATCCCAGCTTTCCCTCCCAAGTTTATTTAACTCGCCGACAGAATTTAGACATACTGGCAGGAGACCAACCAGCATGAGCGATTTTAATTAATTAAAAGCATCTGGTAATTTTAATAATTCCTTCCTCGCACATAACAGAAGCGGAAGATTTCTGTTGTGAAAAAAACAGCTAGGGGGCAGGGCTGGAATTGATGCTGTGAGCAGAAAACACAGTTTATTAGCTTTGCATGCGAAGAGCGGGAGCCGAGTGATGATCAGTACTTAGCAGGGCCTGTCCCTCCGCTCCCCCCGCTCCTCTTTGCCTGTGCGATCGCAGGGGATGCTGCAGCCGCAGGCTCCGGGGGATGTTTGCCTTGCACCTTGCAGGGTAGGGGGAGAGGCGAATCAAACAGGCAACGTTATTAATCTCTCGCTGTAATGAGCAACAAAATTTGTCAAAAGCTTGGCAATACCAAAATAGACACAGGAGTGGCACTGTAAGGGTTCACATCAATTTAATGCCTTCACTTTGGGGAGCTAATGTTGGCAAACAAACTGTTTTGTCTTGGTCTTTTACATCATTGAAAATTATGGGAGCTTTTAAAAGCATGTTAGAGAGGAGGCATTTCAAAGCATCGAGTGGAAAAGGGGGTCTAGCAAGATTCAGACCAAAATTAATAGCATCACGGGTCACTTGTTTCTTAGCCGAGTCTTAAAAGAAAATTAATGGACTTTAACGAATGCCCAAACTATACGGAAATCAAGGAGTTGACAGCAATTTAAGTCACTGGGAATAGTGTCAATACCTCTTTCGTTTTTAAAGGTATTATCCACAAACAGCATGTTTGGGACTGTCTGTGCCTATCGCATGTAAGGACGAGCACCCAGGGCATCCAGGTTAGATCCGTAACCCCACGTAAGGCCAGTGGAAAGAGAGAGACGACCAGAGGGCAGTTCAGCCCACCGAAGATCTGAATCGCCTTTTGGACGTGCCTATCGCTCCTCAGGGACTGCAGAAGCATCCTGGCATGCTGAGGTTCCTACCTTCTCTGGGACAAATCCAGACCTCTGAGCACACATCCATCACATCTGGGCAAAAGGATGGAAGATCATTTACGGTTTAGAGCTAAACTCTTCCACGTTTACGGCAAAAACCCTACTTCATGAGTAAAAGGCTTTACTGCCTTTTACTTTGCCAGCTACTGCAAAGCTGGCCTGCCAAGCAAAAGGGCATTAGCTGTCTTCTCTCAAACTTTTTCCCCGTGTTTTGCTTGCTTCTATGACTGATTTAGATGTGGAGAAGTCAACGTTGTCATTATATCATCCACTTGGTTATTTCCTTTGTTTTCCTTAGCTGTACATCTTTTCTGCACTCTGTGATTCTGCATCACATCGCAGCAACAGTAAAAGTACACAATCAGAGAGCAAAGAACCGCAGTCAGATCAGCAGAAAAGGGAAACAATTTTCTATTTTGATTTCTAGTCCAACTTTTGTTTGCATCTATTTAAACCAAGATCTGAGAGGAAATCACTCTGCTGATGATACAACCCTCCGGCTCCATTAATTAAGAGCTAAATGAATTTCCTCTGTCCCGCCACTTTCCTAAGCACCCCCAGGAGTTCTCCAACAGCAAGAGACAAGTCCTGACCAACCCCACTGTTTCAGAAGGAAAACTGTCTTTTCAGATCTTCTTTCCACATGACAGAAGCAGAAAGGCAACTCTTATTCCCCTCCTCCTGCCCACTGGCACATCATCTTCAATAGCGTGTGTCCATTTTATCAGGAAAACACACCATTTAATAGATTTGCTATTTCCTAAGTCCACTTACCCTTATAATCCCAAATCAAACAACCACTTCCAAGCCACCCACCAAACCTGGGAGAAATGAAAGAGTGCAATGTATCATGTGTAAAATGAAAGAACTGCTTGCGAGGGTAACAAAGATTTTGTTTTTTTTTTTTTTTAAGACTTAGTAGAAATGTTTTACTCAACTGAAGTGTTTTTCATAGCATCTCTATAGTACCATCAAGAGACCTGCAGTATAGAACCGCGTTATTATCAGTTTGGAAGACCCTATTCATCACTTGGAACAAGAGAGGTTTGCAATTCTTTTCGTTTTTCCACTGCCGAAGACATACTGAGCTCACAGATTGCTCCAGAGAACTGCATGCGTGAATCCTGAAGATAGCCAACTATTTGTGAACATTAAAGTTATTTTACTTGTATTTTCTCCTGGTCCTCTTATTCCAAAAGAAGTCAGGAAAGAGGGTGGTTTGAAAACTGGTATGAAAACTATCGTTTCATAATGTTAGTAAAATACTTCCTAATGTGAAGTCTCAAAAGCAGCTCTTACCTTACACTCGTCATAGTCTCTGCGAACATACAGCAGATAAATCAACCAGTTTTTCCTCTCTAGGATTGGTAACTCCGGTGCTACATGTAAAATATTAAGAGAATACAGGAAATCAGACTAATCAGCAGAGAAACTGGGCACAGCACAGAGATATTCTGAACCACTCGATCTGCAAGCACAACTAATTCAAGAATTGCAATCGCACTGGGCAGTGCAATTAATCATTTGACTTGAAGCCTGGAATGTGGACATACAACCAGCGTCCAATTTCACTTTACTTCTCAAAATGATGGATAAAACGTGTTGTTTGAGATAGACACTAAATAAGACCTCTTAGCAGAAAACCACCAGTTTGGAAGACTTGAGGCATCGGCTCCTTCTGGTGCAGTTACTGGAGCAAACAGCTCCAAGCACCAACTACACACACATTTTAATTCAACTTTAATGCTGGTCTGATGAAATCAGTTCTTTCAAATACACAAGAAGCAGCTTGAGGGAAACGAGTTGGGTTCACATTTTGGAACTAGGGCAGAGGAATAGAAGGTCTTTAAAATAAATTTCTGGGAGTGAGTGAGAAGGAAACGGGTGATAGGCACAAAAGGAGACTTTGGAGATGTTGCTGGTTTGAAGGTGTGAATAATTTAAAGAGGTCAAACTTAGTTCTTTGAAATTGTGAAAGGACTATGAAACATCACAGGTCTGACATACTGTGAAGCTACTGGCAGAAAAACATATTTGATGCAGGGGAGGAGAAAGACTTGTGCTCCAGCATTTCAATCCTAAGCAGCTTGCAGCAGTAATTATGGCAAATCACGAATGGATGTTGCTTAGTGATATTCACGTTGGGTTTAAAAGTTTAACACACTGCTGTGCATTTCATTAAGGCTTGAAATGTATTGCTTGTTACTCCTTTCTACAGTTCAGATGCCGGTAGCTGAGAGGTAACCATAGCAACTGGCAAAAAAGCTATCTGTTTGCAAGTCAATATTATGACAGAAGTGCAGAAGCAAAGCAAGGCGAGGGCCTTCGCAGGAGCCGGGGCGATACACCAACAGCCCACCTTCTCCCAGCCCCACGGAGCCCGGCACGGACCCCCACCACCGATGGAGATGCAGGCTCAGCTTCCAGCAACCCAGAGGAGAAGGTTTCAAGCGGTCCACGGTCCTCTCTGCCAGCCGGCAGCACAGGCCATGATCAGATGTAAGGAGGAAGAAACTCTGCAGCTGGAAGGACTGAATCATGTCGGGAGACATTATCGGGGCAAAGCATTATTATCTTTTAGAAATGCTGAGCTTTAATCACACGAGGACTGCACCTGCAGCAAGTAGCAAACACATCTCTCAAGCATACCAGGCTCTCCCCCACATTTCACACCAAGTCTAGTATCACAGACAGCACTTAAAAACAACTAGAATTTCTTCTGCTGATGAGAAAAAGATTGTAAAGCCATTCTGGTTTTGGTTGGTTTTCCTTTTTTTAACTTCTAGAATAACCAGCCAGGTTTATACTAAGATGCAGCTGAGATTTAAGTCTACACACCAGCATTTTAAGGTCAAATACCTTATAAAGAAGGTTCTACTACCCTAAAACAAACAGAAAAATCACAATCCAAACAAAAAAGAAATCCAAACAAGCTAAGCTTACAGATATGCACAGATCAGGCATCCAAACACTCTCAAATTCTGCTTGACTGTGCGATATTTGGACCTTTGTCAATAAGGCATTTTGATATGCATGTTCTCAGATCTGCTTAATTGATTTCAGATTATAGAATTATAGAATGGTTTAGGTTGGAAGGGGCCTTAAAGATCATCTAGTTCCAATCCCCCTGCCATGGCCATGACTTCATGCTTGCCATTTGTCCCTCTTATGGTGAAACCATGAAGGGAAGAGTTTAAAGGCTGCCTAAATTGCCACAAATTTATTGAAAAAACGCTATTTCATAAAGAGCCTGGGCGGCTGCTGTTCTGAAGCCCATTAAAGGGTTACCTAACTCATTAAGGGATTTGTAATGACTTCACTGGGTAAGTTATTACAGATGCCAGTGTTTGACAGAACTTTCTTTTCCAAGGCAGCACTTGGGGATGCTAGAAATGAACTGCAGGAAGCGACCGGACTCAGGTGCTCTTCCTGCATAGTGTCTCCTGGTGCCACTATCCAATACGAAATACTGAACCAGACATGTGCCTTGGGCACTTCATTCTTTCTTTTGTAAGCATAGATTTAAGAGTAGACATTGCAAACTCTATTTAACCACAAAGATTTTTATTGCAGGCAAAACTAAAGTATACTTTGTCATTTTGTGCCTACTAATACAACTGAAAATTACAAAAACCTGCACCATCATATACAATGAAAACTATCTTAAATAGGGATTAATCAGAAGACCCTCCAGACATACTCCACCTGGTCTCCAACCGTCTGCAGTGCATGCCTTACTGGGAGGTTAAAAAGAAACTGAGCCTACCATTAAACGTTAAAATGTGCAGAAAAGCTACCTGGCTGGGGTACATTGCCAGATGAGATGGAAAAGGCTAAATTATGTTGGATCCTACATGCGTGTTCTGGGCTAAGCTTAGAGAACAGTGCATCAGTGAGCGGATGGAAGATCAGTTATTTAATTCCTGAAGGAAAGAGCTTTTTCACACTTTTAAGACCGGAGGGACACTCCCACGCGACGGAAAAGCCTGCTGAGACCAGGGTTGGGAAGAAAGAAATGCTGAACGTCAGAGTGAGCGCTGAGCAGAGTATCAAGCTGTAAAAGAAAAGGGTAAAACAGACACTGACTGCCTTCTGGGTCTGAGACTTCAAAAACCCAGAGGAGTTACCCAAAAGAACTGGGCTGGAGAGAAAACAAAGAAATCAAAACACACCACAAGACACAGAAGTGAACAGCGTTCACATCTGCAGAGATAAAATAGTTTTGCTTCCCTTGGCGATAAGCAGAGCTAAGGAAAACTATGTGGAATTGGGAAAACACATGGAGTTTTTACGCTTCTAAAACTCATTTGGAAATAGCAACAAGCCTGGTTGAGGAGACATTACCCTCCTTTTTTTTCTTTTCTTTTTCCCTAAGACAAGCAAATTGAAAAAAGGGAAACAATTCTGATGTCTTTCGAAAAAGACGTCTAGATTAATTCAAAGCTATAAGTCAACCTTATATCTGAATACAGAGCAAACACGAAGATTCATAGAAGAAAGTTGACAGACTCCCTGAATCCATTCCAGAAAGAAAATGTGAAGTTTGACCCCTTCTCTGAAGAAATCCAACATAAACACCATGAACCAAAGCTGGTGTGGGTCCCACACAGGACTGAGAAGAAAGGAAGGGCACAGAAATTGTGAGAAAATTAATAAATTTGACACANAAAAAAAAAAAAAAAAAAAAAGGCCGGGGTAGTAAAGGATTATTACCAGGCTCTATACTCTATTCAGAAAGAAGTAACGCAAATTATTTAAACACCTCTCCAGAGCCACAACCATGTCAATCTGCATTTCTGGTTTTCCACAAAAGCAGTGAGATACCTACTTCTGGTGCCTTTATCTCCCATAGGTTTGCTCCCCCAGCCTGCTGATAAGGACTGTCCCCAGTGCAAAGGGTCACTGCGTTTTTCTGAAGAAAAGGGAAATACAAATCCCCATCTATTTGGGACTCTAACTCCAGAGAATGGGAATAAAACATTCCGTGCTTTCTGAAAGGGCACGATTCAATCATTGCTGGTCCTATTATCCATGTATTTTTTTCCAAGTTTGATATTTACCCACAGAATGCCTGAAAAATAACCCCACGCAGATGATGTGTGTCACTCAGCTCTTGCTGCATTGGCCTCAACAGCGACGTATGGCTGGATCCGGCCACGGGGGCTGCTACGAGGGACAGAAGAACAGAAAGAAGGACCAGCAGCACGCCTCAATCTGCTCAAGTACAAGGATGATCAGGAACACTGGAGGCTCCATATGGCATATAACGGTTTGCTATCTCACACTAATTAGAGCCGGGAACACACACTGCTGCAACTGGTTGCTCAGAAGGTTTCTGCATGGCAAAAGGCCACCAAATTTGGCCTCACCAGGAGAAGCTGAGCCCATTCATCAAGTCCCTCAGGCTGCCTACATTGCAATTTCCCACCTTCTTCAATATACGGACCGTCAGAAGTTCCTCGTACGTAGCTAATAGGGATCATATAAAAAAATGCGCTGCTTTGTCACCTTTCGCAGAGCCCTTGCGAATAACCCAGGCACTGCAGGGATGCAGGGACTACAGGTTAGAAAATAGCAGTTTATACCATTCTAGCAGTGGAAAAAAAGCCCGGTGTTTTCTGTAAATCAATCTGCTCGAGGGCCAGCCCACGAAAATGCAATTGTCCAAAAACTTGGTATCTGCAGTGAAAAGGGTTTATAACTTGCATAATTATCTTTTGTCCTCTCTTTTCTGGGATTACGGAAGTCTAGTCTCATTAAGCAACTGTGACAGGGTGCCAGGCGCCAAATATATGAATAAATACCTCAGTCGAGAGACATGCCTGTTTCTTTGAAGCGTTTTGATTGAATTCAAAAGGGAATCCATCTGATCCCCCACTTTCTCGGTGGCCAGTGATTGATTGCACAACCCACTTGCAGCAGTGTGATTTTTCTTTCTGACAGTGCTCCTTTAAGGAAGCCACTGGAGTGGAAACCCCGACAGAATCGGAGTAAGATCATCAGGTTTGTATCTGCGCTGCGCTATCATCACTCTTTGCTTTATTCATCCTCTTATAGATTTTATCAAAGCACTGGGGAAAAAAATATAATCAGAGTTATTCCCTTTTGTGTAAACCTCCCTAGGAAATTATTTTCTGCTTGCATCTTCATATTGGGTAATTATAGCTTAGCTATGAACTATCAAACAGTAGGGTTTAGACTTAATAAAAGGGCTTTGAAATTGCTGTCGTGTAAATAGAGAGGAGGGAAAAAAAGCCCCACGATTGCTAAAGCACCAGCCATCCTCTTAAAGAAACTGCCAGGTGCAAAGAGACCACTTCTGTTGTGGGCACAGCCAGAGTAAAATGCATTTCGACATAACTGCCCAACTGCAGCCATCAGGCAGCTTTTTGCCTTATTTTCTCCAGCATGTAAACTGTCAGCTGCCTGGAGCACCCTGGCACCCTTCCCGTGAAAAGCACAGGTCAGCTGTGGCTCTATGAGGTGGAGAAGGAGCTCAAGAACACATTTTAGACTCATCAAACTGAAAAAGATCAGAGCCCAGCTCTTCTTCCACCCCACCTTACTGGAAAGAACCTGAGCCCTAGCTCACTCCCCGTCCCTCCAGTTTTGCAGCCCAACCTGCAGCGAACGGAGCAAGAGCAGCGAGAAGAGCCTGGAAGAGAAGCAGAGAAGCAAAAGACTCCAGAAGACACAAAGAAGAACAGATCAAAATCCGTAACAACCTAAACCACACATAACGTACAGCACAAGGAGAGGGCAGAAAAATCTTCAGAAAAGTAATTACATGGAAGTATTTTTTGTTGTTGTTGTTCTGCAGTAGCCTCACGAATCATAGGCCAGATCCATTGGGGTACGTACGAGTATGGGGGTAGGATTATCCAAAAAGGCCTAATTTGGATCCTGACTCAACTGTCCTTTCCAAATCCCCATTAAATATTGCACATTGTAAAATGGCATTCGAGCACACAGGTATTTTCAAAATTAATAAACACAGAGGCAATGACTCAAGTCTCTATTGTAACATTTTGCTATTAAGAGAGCTGCGCCAAAGAAGAATTTGCTACGGTGCACCTTGCTCTGAAGAAATCAAAGTGAGAAGCTTTGCGGCGGGAAAGCCACGAGGGAGCGAGGTTATCATCTCCCATCATCGGGCGAGGCTTGCTCAAACGCACAGAGGCAGGATTGATCTTTTCAATTTGAGATTCATTTCCCAGTCTAAAGTAATTCCGGTTATCGGCTTAACAGCAAACTCACAACAGCATAAAGACAATTATCCTGCTACTGGAGGAGACTGTCCAAATCCAAGAGGCAACACATGGAAGTCTTCCAGGAGCAACATCCATCCCATCCCTCAACTCCCAACTCAGCTTCCTGGAGACATTACTGCCAGGGTGACAATTATCCCCACGCGCAGAGCTTGGGGAAGGTTTACTGTCAGGCGTAGATGTGGTTACAGTCCAAAATGAAGGTTGGTGCTCTCACAACCGTATTAAATAAACATTGATAGGGAGGAAAAGGTGAGGGTGAAACCAGCTGTGCATATCTCCTTTTTGCCTTGAGCTTCACAAGCTGCCAATGCGAGGAATTACGCTACCGTTTGTAAAACGGGTGAAAGAGAGGTAACGCGTCTCTTCTAAACAAAAATAATATTAAAATAATAAGGCACAACCTCAAACAGCTACTATAAAACAACATACCACTGCCAGGGAATTTTCTTTTCCAAAACCAAGGTATGAATAAAGGACAGAAAGCATTTTTACGCTGCACAATCAAGGTTTTTAGATTTAAAAATAACTGACTGCCTTGATATCAGAGGATCATCCTACAGATTCTTAGCTAGGCTGGTGCACAGACAAATTTAACA
Organism: Ibidorhyncha struthersii; assembly: GCA_013398815.1. Lineage (NCBI taxonomy): Eukaryota > Metazoa > Chordata > Aves > Charadriiformes > Charadriidae > Ibidorhyncha > Ibidorhyncha struthersii. The sequence goes on along the minus strand of VZSZ01006648.1, from coordinate 107,750 downwards.
AGAAATCCTCTTCCTTACTCAGACACTCAGAGGCTTTTATTGAGACCGTAGCAATATAAACACATTATATCTTTGAAAGAAAACTAATACAGGAACATTGGTCTTCCTATGCTCAGATCCATCCTTGGAGTTTGAAAACTGCATAAATGGAGACATAATGTAGTCAAAACTCAGTAACGATGAAAAATCACCACCCAGAAGAGGTTGTTTACGCTGTATTTCACTCATCACGAGTATACACACATGTATTTATGTGAGAATAGAGGTGTTTGTGTACACAAATACCTGTAAAATGGATACAAACAGCAGAAAAAAGGAGACAGCCCTTTACTGTAGCCATTCTCTCTGTTCGATCCCCTTTCCCCTGTTTTTCCTTTTGCAAATTGCTGCTGAAACACCTTTAAATCAAACAATAAACCCGTATGGTTCCTCATTATTTACAGTCAGCTAGGGTTAATAAAACTCATCATATACAATTCTGGTGCTGGCAAGAAAGTCATAATTCATAGCTGGGATCTTACTATCGTGTATTAATAGCTTCACAATGCGCAGAGAAAACTGGGAGGAGGCTGAAAAACAGCAGCACTTCTAAACAAAAAAGCAACATTTCTGACTCTACACCTCCCCCTGCAGGAAAATGAGCCAAAGCTATATGGAAGAGCTGAAAATTGTATCTTAAAGCTGATTTATATACTAGGGTGAAGAAAAAAAAAAGGGGGGCATCTTCTGTTGTTAGTTTATACTGCATAAATCTTAAAGAGTCGCTAGCTCAGACTTTCAGTGGTTTTTCTGCTTTAAGACATTTAAAGTTCTGAGTTTCTCCAAGTAGAAGTGTTTTTATTTACAAGACAAATATGTACACTGATTATTCAATATAAATGTCTCCTAGTAGTATGTGCTGCTCAAGTTTAACCTTCAGGTAAAGCAGGAAGATCTGTAGATAAGTACACACTTGCGACCACTCCGGACTTCCCAGCGCCATAGGAAGGTTCCCAGTGGCAGAATCAGTCTGGTTACTGGGAAATCTCCATTAGCAGTATGAGACTGGTGAGATACCACTCTGCAATCCTGGCTCCACTCCATGAGAGAGGGGGGACTCACGTACATCAGCACAAATGCATTAGCCTGATCATTATGACACAAAAAATTTGGTTCAAGACTAATATTGCTTGATCCCAGCCTAAAATGTGATTCAAGCTGATAACATTGGGATGAAATTTAGTAACAAATGCGTACTTCAGAAAGGAAATCGAAAAAGTATGATCTTCTTTATTTGCTTAAAAAAAATCAAAACTCAAAGTCTGTTTCCTCTGCATGAGCCAATTTTGACCATCAGCACTGACTGCTGAGCACAGACGTGCGCTCTGAACAGAAGAAAAATAAGGATCTGAAAGAGCTTTTGCTATTTTTGCTTTTAAACACAAGCTAATCTAGAAAAAAAACAGGCTGATTCTCACAACAATTCTCAAATCCCTGAGGATGCAGACTCTACTCTTGGACACATTCAAGAATCCAACCCCTGGCATAGCACCCCAACTGTTCTCTTTGCCATTTAAACCATTTTTTTCCCCGCTTGATGCCTTGTGCGCAATAACCTGGTAGGCAAGGAGGAGACCGGGCTCCCTCCGGGTGTCTATTTGCCAATGCTGTTGCTAAAAAAAGGCAGTAGAGTACACCATCACAGAGGGCTTCTGAATAAAATGACTTACAAATAGCACAGAAGGTCTGAGATATTAACTGGTGACTACCTAATGTTTCCTCCCACAGCAAGGCAGGGATGGAAGATATTTCCCCCGCAAACAAATCAACGCTGGCTGCAGGCATTCCCAAAATAACCCACGTAACCAGCTTCTCATTAATTCCAGTATCAGAAGCACGGGTAGTTTTGGGATTTCCAGTCTAATCCTTCCTTTGGCTTAAATTCTTATGCTTAGTCTTTTTCTGTCGGCAGCGTGAGGTATTTTACACAGAAATTGAAATGAAAATCATTATAAGGCATTTGTAAGAAAAAGCTTTCCTCTTCAAAAGCAAAATAAAATTATAACCACAATCCCACCCTGACAGTCTTTGAAACTTCCCACTCAAGACAGAGTAACACTGAGAACTGTCCTCATTTCATCCACTGCCAAAGAAGGATATTATATTAGAAGCATATTATATTAGAAGAATATATATATGTAAAATACAGAAGCTGGTCTAGCAAAAGGTTCAGCACTCCCTATTACAAGACCCTATGTTTTAAATATGCAAACTTCTTCCAGACTTGTTGCCTCAGGGTGAGGTTTTCTAGGTCAGATGTCTGTCCCAGGACGAATATTTGCCTGTGCAACCTTCACTCTTCCCTACTGCACACTTGTCTTAACGATACAGTCTTTAATTACACAAGCACATCTACAATTTCAGGAACACACTAGTATTTTCACCAGGTGCCCTGCCTACTTCTCACGAGGACGAATTTAAAAATGAATCGAGGTCAGACAGTGAATGAAATTGCTGAGAAATATGAATAAAACAGTGACTAAATCACAGGACTTCTGCAGCATCTGTTACACAGCTTAAAACATCATTGGCAAAGGGGACAGACCCTGGAAGGAGTGAATGAACAGCCTCTGCGTTAAGACACTGTAAAACTGCTCATGAGGCAAGAAACCTCACTCCGATATCTGTCACAAAGCTGGAAAAATCACCTAACCAGGCTTCCCGAAGGCAGCCGCTACCCGCCCATCCATCATTTTTGGCTGTACAGCTTGACAGACACGAGAGCCGGCATCTCCCAGCCAGCACTCGCTCCAGCGAGCAGGGTGGGCAGCAGCCATGTTCTGGACATGAAAGTGTTGCAGCATACACGCTCAATAACTCTGAAAAAGCAAGACCTCAGGCATCAGGGAACCCAAAATTAGTACCTACTTTGACCTTTACTTCTTCTCACAACTCTTCCTGACAAGCAAGTATGGTCTCTCACGAATCTTTAAGATATGATACATGGTTTGAGTATGACACAGAAGAACCTTGCAGCATCAGGGAATTTATTTATTTATGGGACTTGATGGCGGAAGATAAACACAACTGGCCATACGCGGAATAATGGAGATATCTTTTATTTTAAAAGCCCTTAGTGAGCTGTCCCATCATTCCTGTGCAAGGGATGATGTTGGAGAGCTGGGTTAAAGTCAACGTGGGATTACGTCACTAAAGACTTAAAGGCTCAAATTCAAGTTGCACAGACGTCTTTAATTCTGACATTCTTGAGTGGGATACGTCTCCCTTAACTTAAGTGTCTGACAATTAAGACATCTAAGCCACTTGCCTTGAGCTGTCTTTATGGTAGAGGAACACACATCCTCAGGGAGTGATGCACCGCATCCCAAGATAGGTGGCTGGGAGAGGTCAGAGGAATGGCATGCGATGGACTTTCCACCGACTGAATACAGAGCACAGGGGATCTGCTCAGACTTGGCTCTACGTCAGAGATATCTCAGTTCAAAAAGATGAATCCCAACCTTCCTAAATTTGTTACTTACTATTTTTATAAAATTATTTTTAAATACATGATAGGAGGTGCCCTTTTATCTGTAAGCAGCACGCCAACAGACAAGCGTGAAGTTGAATGCTTTAAAATACAGAAGAAACTTGCCCAGCACCAAGGACCTTCAAAGGAACTTGAAAAAATAAATTTACCAATTCAAATGTGGTCCCAAAATAATATGTTGCAATTGTACAGTTAGATTCTCTAAAGCTGGGCTATCAAACTTCACCCTCCTCCTGATCCTAATCCAGTGTAATATATTACTTAACTACCAAATTATCAAAAGACACTCAAATTATACTCGCTTTCTACAAGAGGTGGCACTTTTATGGCACTTTTCATTGCCTAATTAAGTTTGCAAGAGACTTAAGAAGCAGATATGGATTTTTCTCTTTACAGAAAGGAAATGAAGTAGGTTGGCAACTGCCAAAAGACGTAAAGCTAGAACTGAAACCATGAATCTTCTGATTTAAAAATTAGCACTACATTTTTACAGTGATACTAGTCTTGACGGAAAAACACACCTGCTATGGTGTTGGCAAAGGATTCCCTGTTCCCCCAGTTACAGATATTAATGTACACACACAAGAGGGCAGAGCTGTGCTACCACATTCAAACTGAAACACTCCCAGTTCTTTGTGCTGCAGGGATTACCAGGCTGTCATTTTGGGGAGAAGAGGATGAAGTGAAGTATATTATAGAATTTAATTACCCAAAATGATAATTCATTTTTTTAATCTCGCTATTCAAAATTAACAGCTGTATCAGATTCTGAACAACATACATGCAGCACTACTACCCACTTATTGCCAAGAAATAAAAACATTATTCTCTTATATAAAACAATGATGTAATGACCAACTAATCTGTCATTTAGAAACCATTTTCTTCCCACAAGGTTATAGGTTCAAATGGGCTAAAAAAATCTGACTTGCACATAGCCAAATAGAAACTAATTGGTTCATATAGATACCAAAAACTGCAAATACTCCCCCCTAACCACGACATTTCCACAAACGTCTTTTCTTTTTGACACACTTAAAAGTATTAATTAATTTAACTCAAGGGGGTTGGTTTTTATCTGGATTTCTCAGGCAGCTTCACTCTTACAAGTTCAAAGGCAGCTTTGAAGCTGGCTCAAAGAATGGATTTATATTGATTTCAGGAAATGTATCAGGAATTCAGAAATGATCAGCTCTGCAAAAGTGCCCAGAATCGACTCCTTGGTATACTAAAAGGTTCCTGCTCGTCAGAGTGCTTGAGCCATTAAAATACTTGCAGGATCCCTTAAAATATCGGCAGGAGCAGGAGGGATCCCCACCGGTTCGTCTGTGTGAGCATGAGCCGCCCAGAGAGAAAGCGAGATGCATTTTTGCAGGACAGATCATCAGATGCCATTCTGCATAATCTCCAGGTTATTTATTATCTAACATTGCCATTTGAGATTGTTTATCGTCATGAGCAGTTCCTAACCAAAGTCAACACCAGATAAAGTGAGCTTTCCTGCCCATCAAATCAGCACATGCCATTGTTTTTTATTAGAACCCACTGACTACACCCTTGTCTTCAAGGATGAGCACCCACAGGAAAAGGACGGCACTATCAGTATTTGAGCTAAATACTGAAGATGGGATTTAGCTGGACAAGAATAACACTCACGGCTTGAGAATATTTCAAAATTCAATTAAACAAAAGAAACTGCTCTGGTAAGATGCAAAATACTGTGTCGTCATCTATCCAAATGGGAGGGTTTTGTGTGGTGTAAGTGTGGTAACTTTGAGCCACAAAGATGAACACCCTCATTACCGCAGAGTTTAAGAACAGGATACAACCCCAGCTTTAAAATACACGTTTACATTAGGTAACAGAAATAGGGAAGTGCGTAATTTATCTGCAGTAGCCATATCTAATCAAACTTTGCTATTACTTACAAAGGCACACTGAGCACTTGTGTGTTTATCCCTGATAAACCTACTTCATCAGCTGTTTTAATCTCGGGTCAGTAACTTACTTTATCTCTGAAATGGAAAATGTAATAAAAGCAGAGAGAGCTTCATTTCTTCCCTTTCAATGACTCGACATGGCCTTACAAGACATTTTTGCTAGTTACGCTCATAATCATGCAAGACAGAAGTGGAACTTGCCTTAAAAATAAAATAAGATGAAGGCTCGCGAGCCTCGAAACATCCAGACACCTGGTTTATTTTACAGAAGTGCTCTGGCGTGAAGCGCTGAGCATGTCAGAACGCCCAACAGGCAGACCTGACCATAGGGTACACTAAAACGTCTCCCACACATCTTGCCCGTACCCTTCAGTACTATCTTTAGGAACAGTTAAAACAGGCTGACTAGTACATTGCAATATATGCATTTATAGACTATTTTTCATTGAACGTCTCCAAGTGTTTTGTTAACGGAAAGCCTACAGCATCCAAATATTGTCACCGAGTATTAGACCAACCTTGTGGCTGATAAATGGGAAGAAACAAAAGTCGAAGCGCTTTGCCAAGGTCACAGTTAATCCAAGGCAGAATTCCTTGCTTCAAACCCTACAAAAAGCACACCTACAAAGCATCCAAAAAACATCCCAGTGCCCAGGACTGGGGAGAACACTTAATCCCTGCTTAATTCCTTTTACAATTCACAAGGGGAAGATTTTTGCTTCGAAAATTATATACCTGGCCCTTCCTTGGGTAAACATAGAAATGGTTGGTAACAACTCAAGAGTTCTCCTTCTTCACAGTCTAATGGATGTCTAGCCCAGTTTCTCCCCAGTGACTCAAGTGAAATCTATTTAATTTGCTTATGGTATGTGTATTTTTAAGATTCTGTCCTGTCATTAAAAAGCCACCACCGTATCTCAGAAAATCTGAGGTCTAATATTTGTGTAGAAATCCAAATGCACTTAGAATTGTTCCATTAGCCTCTGAACTGTTATTAGACTAACACGAGCCCAGAACTTCCTTTCTAAATACTTTTTCCACGATAAAGGGAAATAAATTCGAGATACGTTCCACAAAAATCAACAGTACAAGTTGGTAATAGTGCTTCTCCGCTACAGTGCTATCAGTTACTACAAAATGATTTGACTGGCCCGTCTGGCAGAAGGGAAGTGGAAAGATGGGAGGCAGCAATCAATTCAAAACCGGTAAAGCATTTTGGAAAACTATCTGATTAATTTAAAATGCAGCAGGGAGATTAAGACCCCATCTCAGCAGGCTGATATTAACTCTACATCGCTGCAAGGAACAGAGCTCCCTTTATTCTACCATCAATTGCTTGGGGACAAAATATCAACATAGGGAGAGTTATGGATCTTGATGTAGCAACAAAGGGAATTGATTTTCAGAGCAGCTCTCCCCACAGGGGGTAAAGGACAAAATAATGAATGGTTCTAGCTACTAACGTGTCAGCTGCTGAATAATGGTTGTCACCAAGTGCAGCTACAAGATACTCCAAGGGGTTTGCTTTCTGCTGGTCCCTTTAATTTAGATTGCTAGATGTAGAGATTTCTAACCTGATTGCTGCATACAACCCCTTTCCCCACCATCACCACAGTCTGCTCCAGACCCCAGACACTCCGTTAAACGCTCATTGTTTTCCCTTTGGGCTGACCTGCCTGCAAGACAGACTCTCTTAAATCCCAACCTTTTGGGCTTCCGCAACCTAAAAACCACATGACGGATCAGCCCTGACAGCAGCTAATTCAAGAGCAAATTCTGCCTCTTAACTCAAAGTTATTCTTATTTAAGAACCGTAAAACCAGGGTGCTAAACACTGGTTCTAGGTTTCCATTTTTTCTTGTCTCACAGACAGGACCGAAGGAGCATCGGCGGGAGGAAAGCAATGCAACAGCGCGGGGAAGCCGCGCCGCTCTCGGGTTGCACGGTTCAACAGTATTCAACGTTTTCTCGTCTGCTTCGCAGGTCAGACTGAAAACATGGTCTTCTGCTGTTCCTTCTGCTTAAGCAACAAAACTCGCATTTGTATTTTGTCGTTCAAACGACTTTTTGCAAATTTGAGATCACATTCTCAGAAACATATGTTTAATGCCTTACTCCTACCCAGTACACACACAGGCCAGCTGTTCCAGTCTGAAGCCAGAGAGGGTGACGATTGAAGTTAGGACTTCAGCGATGACTTGGTCACACTCTACTACATTTATGTACAACAACTCTGTTTAGTTATTACAATACATGCTCTATTTGGGCACAAATTTTATCCACACCAAACTGTTCATAGGAGACCACATTACACCATATGGTCTCTCTATTTCCCAGAACTGCTTGCGTTAATGTTAGTTTCAGCATCTCTCTCGCATCCTACTTGAAAATACAACGCAAATATAAAAAGGCAAATTGCTGCAACAGAGAGTTACCATTCAGTCTTTAAAAATGTCAGTTTAAAATAAGTTTAGTAGCACTCTTCAAACAGAACTGACGTAGATTTGCCTGGCTTCTTAAAGTTCACCATAATTCTCCTCAGCCAAAATAAAACAGGGTGAGATACTTTATGTACCCAGAAAAATCTTATTTAAAAAAACAACCCAAAAGCTGTCATGGGAAGAAGATGCTATTCTTTCATGCCAACCTCCACAAAATCATACACAACATCACTATCGTTCCTTCCCCTCCCCTCTTACGTGCCCCCAGCGTCACACCCACACACAAAGGACACTGTTATATCACTCCCTATTACAAATCTTTTTGCTGACCTCATTTCCTAGAGATTAACGATCAGGCAGCTCAAATCAGCTTTTGCCCACTGCACGAAAGGCAAAACAGTCAAACATTAAATGGCAAAGCACAAAGGCTTCCAAAGCATTTCATTTCAGAACTACCTGAGGCGTGCCAGGTACCAGAGATGCCTCGATTTACCTTTACAAGACAGACTTACGAAAAGTCACGGGCTGATTTTTTTCTTTTTCACCCCAGTTAATTTTAAGTCAAGGGTCACATTGGTTTAAAAGGGAGCTCCAGAGCCACAAATAACTGGATTTCATTTACTGCTTTCTTCCCTCTGGCATGCAGCTGTGCGAACACCAACGCCAAACGAAGAAGGTGGAAGGAACACTGGCTGGGGATGGAGACACACCAATTCTTTTGCACGGCCTTTGCCCAGCCTCGGACTTTGCAGCCTTAAAACCTGAAGGAGCATTGGTGGCCCTTTTTAAAGAAGCATCCAGCTCTTTTTTCAGGGCTGTTAATGCAAAATGCTGCTGAGTAGGAGAAAAAACTTCTCCTCAGCAGCCACAAACAAGCAGCCCTTTATCAAACAGCAGGCAGGATCTGGAGAAGCAGTCCCATTAAGAAAGTTGCAACTGCCACAGTTCATTCTCCCAAACAATCAATATTAAATTGCGCACACTTAAAAGCAGGAAGGCATTTGATGGGCAGTTTAACAAGCAAGCTGACAGAGGCACGACAGCGTCTATCCAGCACACCTCCACGGCTTGTTTGTAAGGCGGCTGATGGCCCTATCTTTCTTTTTCAGCTATTCCGTTCGCTCATGAATTATGCAGAGTTGATTTAATGGACCTCAGCCCACCAGGAAAGAGAGCTGGAATGACAGCCCATCTCTTGGCAAATGCCATCAGCCCGATTCCTCTACAGATGTTTTATTTAGAGAACTGCAAGTTCCCTAAATGCTGTCCTATAAAAACAGATAGAAGACGCGGCCTCCCAACCCCCACGGTCAGCGCAAATATCATAGATGGGACTTGCACGATGAGGCAGAACAAGGTGGGGGTTACTGAGGATGAGGATATCACAGCCATAACCTTTATAGAAAAGGATGGAGATGAACAATCTCGCTAAGGACTGAATCAGCACCTCCACAGAAGCCATGCTAATTAGTTCAAAGTAACAGCCATCCTTGCTCTAAAAGAGTTGGCAGTCAAGATAAAAGCAAATTTGGGGGTTATTTTTACTTGCATACAGGCCTGGAGCAGTAGCAACCGTTTCCTCTCAGCTCTGGGCAATGGGCAAAAGAGACTCGGACTTGTGCAAGCCAACAGCTGTAGGGCTACTGAAACATCAAGCACCGCCTCCAGGACAGCCACATTCTGCTCAAGTGCTGGAATTTCTCTGCCAGGAATCTGGACGACGTTAGCCTGACCTCTCCAAAAGAAAAGCAAAGTGGCTTTTCCAGCTTACCAGGGCCAGTTATAGCACAGTGCCTATGTGTGAGACAAAGAACCTTGAGGCAGAAACTAGGATGAAGTACCAAGGCAGTCTCCATCACAAAGAATTTAGAAATATGGAAGATTTTGTCCCAAAGTATACTCTCACAGGCACTTTGGCTGAAGTACAGTGCTCCCCAACTCAGCTTCCCTGAATTAAAAGGAAAGGAAAAAGGTGGCCTGCTTCCGACTTGCACTGTAAGTATACTGGGATTCTAGAAACACTGCAGATTTCTCTCTTAATTGTAATCTGAATTGATGCGGCCCTTGGAACACTTGAGAAAAGGAAATCCACAAAAAAAACCTCAAACCTCACCTTAGGTGGGCGCAAAAGTCTCTGCAGTGAACAGGTCCATACTAGGAATGCGAGCACAGCTCAGTACTGCAGAGAAGGACACGTTCATCACATGCAGCGGGACAAGTCACGTCACAAGAGCAAGGGAAGAGGGCAAGGGAGAGGCTGCAACGTCAAATCATGCTACAGGCTTTAGTGAGCCCCTTACAAAATATCAGGCTTCAGTCAAACATTTTGAATCGATAACTGAAATTGTTCATATTCCAGTTCAGATTCAACTGAGATTTCAAAACAACAACTCGGACTGAGTTAGTTAACTCTCACATTCAGTATGAAAAACAGCCCAAACCAAACCCAAATAAATTACAGTTAAAACCAGCTACAGCCTGACTGGTTTGATGTCACTTGCACATCTCTTTTACTTCAAAACTTAGAAAATATGACATGAAAAATCAACGAGACACACTAGTTTCCCCAAATCATTTCTACAGCAAGACATTATTCTGAGAAAACTAAAATGAACAAACCCCTCTTAAACAGTAAGAAGATAAATGATCATCAGACTCATTAGCAGCCCAACAAATACGTACACAATAAAATCAACAGTCTCTTAGACTATAAGCAAACACGATGCAGGCTGTAGGTATAATAAGTCAGCCAGCAACAGCACTGAGCTAGTGACCATACAGACCCTAGAAAAAAGTACCTGTACTCAGCAGCTTACAGTCTAGATAGCCTCGTCTTTTCCCAGTGGACATTTATTTCTTACTAGACAGCTGCACACACTATAAAAGAAACCTTAAAATCCACCTGCCCAAGAAACACAATCATGTCTTCAAACAAACCTTTTTTAGGATGGGGCTTTGGAGGTTCTGTAGCTGCTGGCAATGAAGAAACCTGAAAAGACAGAAAAGAGGAGTATTAAATACACCAGGAGAGATTTCTTGAAGATCTATTCCACAAAATAATCAGAAAGGACAACTGGCAAATCCCAAAAGAGGGCATAAAAATAGCAACATTTCTGCCAGACAAACTGTGCCCTGCCAAGTGCTGCTCTTCCCTAGCCATAGCTAGACAGAGATTTCTAATCGCCATGTCAATTAAACAAACCCACTCATTTTACAGTACATTCCTGTTCTGTAGGCTCAATGCTATTTGTTAGGATTTTAGAAATTGACCATTACCTGGTAAAGAAACCCCAAACCTCAAGCATTTAAGATGCTAATTAGAGATCACACAGGAAAACATCAAAAACATTTCCTATAAAACATTTATAAAGTTAATTAGAACCAAGTCGTTCCTGGGGAACCATCAGAGTTGGCAGGCGTGAGTGCAGTGATGTCCCATCGCATAGTAGGCAACAAACTTCGACTTGCAATTATCACCTAGAGCTCAAGGGCAAGCAGGCACCCTGCTGCACCCTGCACCCTGTGGAAAATAAATGCATTTTATACCTTTTCTTACTTTCCATCAAAAATCAAGCCTTTGCAGAAGGGAAACATGATTACACAGGAACGTATTTTTATTTTTGACTTCCCGTTTCTTGGGGAAGAGACATTCCTCACTCCTCTTCCACAGACACAACGCAGGATTTTATAGACCTGCGTTGCCTCCCCCCTCTCCCTTATAAACAATTTTTTAAAGTGGAGATTCAGCCTACTGAACATTTTCTCATTCTACCCTCTCTTTTTATTGGAGATGAGGAGGAACAGAGACCCTGAGCACAGTATCTGAGACATGTGTACAGGGAAGGCTTTTAGCAGCTTTGCTTCTTAATAATTTCTAACATTTTATTCACTTTTCTCATTCCTATTGTGAAAAGCTGAGTTGATATTTTCACAGAATTACCCAACTCCAAGCGCTTATTCCTAAGCAGCAATAACCAGCACAAAGCCCCTAATTTTTTTATCTATTTGCAATTTTTTTAAATCTGTACACATCATTCCAATTCCAACTCTGATCACCCACCACTGTTAAGACTTCCCTGTAGTTTCTCATATTTCCACCTGTCCTGGTTTGAGCAACACAGGATCAATTTCTCCTTCAGTAATTTTACTTTGCAGTAAGGCTTTTTATAATGCTAGTGAAAACTGCACTTTTAGAAGACTCTAGTGTCTGAATTTGCAAAAATATCCACTTTCTAGCCAGCTACGGTATGCGGGTTTCAAGGTCTCAGTGTTTTCAAGCTCACTGTGTGCGGGGATGCAGACGAGCAAGACCCGGGCACTTGGCCCAAGCTGGCCAACAGGGTTATTTCATACCATGAATGTCACATTCAATATAAATTAGAAAGTTTGCTACAAAGTGCTCTCTCTCCCTTGATGGCTGCAACCCTGAGAACTCCTTGTGCTGTTGCCGGACCCCTGAGCCCAGCCCTTCCTCCCGAAGCCGCAGCGCTCACAGGGTCCCACATTTGCTGTCCCCTGCTGGGAGTGCGCAGCTTCCTACGGATAGAATGGGCTGAGGATAATCCTGGTATATTTTATATTGGTATTGGGATCAATATTGGTTCTTTAGTATTATTAATGTTAATTATTTAGTGCTATTCTATTAAATCTGTTTATATTTCACCCCTCGGGTTGCCTTGTTTTTCCTCAATTCCCCTTCCTGGGTGTGGAGGGGTCATGGGGTGAGGGAATAATTGTCCAAACAACAATAAATTGTTGTGGGTTCCTCACACCACAAGCACCGCCTCACCTGAGTCCCTTCCGAGCCACCCATTGACCCAGATCATTTGTGGGTACACCGAACAGCACCACAGGTCCGGCACAGAACCCGCTGGGCTCCGTTAACCACCACGCACAAAAAAAAAGAGCGTTTATTCCTCCTTCCTGCTCCTCACCTCTTAATCAGACATTTATCTATGAGGGGATTTTGGGGGGGCCTTATTCCAAGACCACCTAGCTTCCTAAAGAGCACCAGGTTGCTCAGCACACAGGGAGAAGCAGGCTGTGACGATAGACGTCGAGGAAGGCTTCGTTTTAACTACGTTACCCCAATAAAAATCAGAATAAGGCTGAAATTTCCGTTTTCAACACCAAAGAGCGCAAAGATTAAAAACTCGCTCTTAAAAACAGCTCCCGCTGC
>VZSZ01006648.1:66476-90028 GCA_013398815.1 Ibidorhyncha struthersii | reverse complement strand
TCCCCCCCCCCAAGTTAGCCATAAAAATATTAGTGACTTTGGCAAAATGCCTCAAAAATGCAAGCCATAATCCTGTGACTCATCTGCATTTACAGCTTTGTGTTTTTCCACCGTGCAGAAGCGATTCCTCTGGGACTGTAAAAAAGCATTGGCATTTGTGTCACCTGGACCCCAGCTTTTCTGTTCTCTTCCCCCCTTGGGCAGGTTGCCCTCTCCATCTTCTCTCAGAAGGCTTTTCTACACTCACGTTTTGCACAAATGGACCCAACAGATAAAAGAGCCGACTGCTCTTATGGCAACTCATCCTACGCCAAAGCTGTCAGCTGGGAACAACAAAGTCACTGCTTGTTCTTCTCTGGCCCTCACTACGTAGGTCCTGTCTGTGTCCTGGCCAATGCCACGTGCTCCTTCTGTGCAGGAACAGCAGCATATGAAAAGCCGTTGCTTTTGATGACAGTATTTTTCCATTATGGGACTGAATCTTCTAGCTACTGCTCAGCAAAGCAGATGCAAGGCAGAGTTGGGAACCTCTCCCTGCAGGCTGACACCTTCTCCCCGCCCCGAGAGCTGGGGCACAAAAACACACTGCCAGCATCTACACGAGGCCTTTCACCGCTGACAGTTTCGGGGGCTGGTGCGGGACACCGCTACTGCTGTTCTCAGATGCCCAGGGACCGGCTGATGATGACAATGTATGGCAGAAGGCCACCAGCAAACAGCTTCCCAGGGATGTGACTCTGGAGAAAACTGTAGCTTGGCCAGTACACACATCACTACTTGTCACACATGATGGCAATACAGGTACTTTGAGATAGAGGATTAATTAAAAAAAAAAAAAAAAAACAAACCTGTACTTATCCTGTACTTTCTGCTTTATGTCTTGCAGAGAATCTTGGGATATATCTCGCTCAAGGTACCCGGAAAGCACCTCTGTAGCATTCTCTAAGTCTGCTTGGTTATTCTGTAAAGACAAAAAAAGAAAAAAAAAAAAAAAAAAAAAAAAAAAACAGAAAAAAAGATTTTTGGGGGAGGGGAGGAAAGAAAATTTTTTTTCTTCAATCTAACTTAAATCAGTACTGAAATAAAAAGTGGGATTAGGTATATATGCACTGTAACACTAATAACCTGCTCTGAGCATCAAGATTGAAAAAGCTGAAATTTCTTCATTTGATCAGAAGAGAATCCGCCTACCTACCAGCAAGTCTTGTGTCTTCCTCGATCTGCAATATCTTGGCAAGCCTAAAAAAAATCCTTTCCTTACAACGCAATTCACATCCCATTCTGTCTCTTGTCGATTGATGTTTTTACCAGCGTTGGCAAAGCCTCCACTGACGCCTGGTACATGCACAGCAGCATCAGAGCTTTCACAACCGCTCATTTTTGTGTGCCCTTTGCTGAGCGTGCAGCGTAGAAGCATCCTGCTTTGGTTCTGCACAAAGATCAGCAAAGGACTGTTCTAAAGCATAAATAGCCAGTACAGTTTCAGCTTTGAAGCAGTTGGGACCTCCACATTTAGACCTTGAAGTAGAATTTTTTTGGTAGTGCTCTTGGAAAAAAAGCCAACAGCAGGGAAAGGCAAGATGCCAGATTTAAGCTTTGAACTGGCAAAGGAGGCACTAAGACAGAACCTCAATCTCTTTCTTGCTTCAGAGGGCAGTAACTTGTAACTCTACTTCCTCCTCCAGCAGAGAATGCTACATGATACCCAGCACGGCCTCTACCTTTCGCACAGCAGAATATTAAGACATATTCACTTCTGCACAACTGGAGAAAACAATTTCTCCAAGCATTAAATCCCTATTTCACTTCGGGTTTGTACTCTGAACTCCTGACAGCCACATTTTCTCCTACCTCAAAGATAATGGACTGATTATTCTTTTTGAGGTAGAAGGCAAAGACGTAAGTGTACATGAGTGTGGCACGACACTGGCAGAGGACGTCAACTGCTTTCTTCAGGAACTGCACCTCGATCCACGACATGTTGTGCTGCTGCATCTCCTCCATTTTCTGCTTCACCTGAGCATAGAGCTTGTGCTCAAAGCGCAGGCTCTGCATGTGGTTCATATAGCGGTTGCAGTAGAACAGGTACCTCTGCAGGGCTGCTCTGGATCGCTGTGTTAATTCCCATTAGGGAAAAAGAAAACAAATAGTTAAAACAAAGTAATGGCTGCAAGAGAAGCAAACCTTTCACAAGGTTCTTCCTGACCCTGAGAACAAGCTTCCTTTCCAAAAGTGCTTCCTCTCCTCTCACGTTGGTCAGACTTCGATGGCGCCGCTTTGCGCGGCACTGTTAACCCTGACACTGGGTGGAGATGAAAGGCCAGACCCACGGCAGATTGCTGTCGTGCGGGGAATTCCTAGCTCAGATGCGGCATCCTCACTCCAAACCCTGAAAGTAATTAGAATCACATTGCTAAAGCCCAATGAATTTTGAATTTCAGCCTCTCAATTCAAGTTACAGGACTTAAATGCTTCCAGTGTCATGACAAACAGTGAGAAACAGATTTTTTTTTTTTTTTTTGCTAATAAGGAATTCTAATTAAACAATTACTGTGCTTGTGTTAAGATGGCAACCTTAGGTTGCCTAGGCCACGCTGAATACAGAGCAGGGAAAAGACGCCATGTGCTAAATAGTACAAGGGAACCAAGATGACTCAATACACAACCATTAATCTTATTTTCTTCTCACTGACAGATCAGCTGTAAAATAAATGACAACATGGGCACAGTTAAACTTGTATGTGGTGGATGTGCAAAGGCAGGACCTATCAGCCAATGTCATCCTCATGTGCCGGAGGAGGGGCTGCAGGAAATACTTTGGTTCTTGGCTGTAACGGTACTTTGACAGAGATGCATAAACGGATTTCTGCAAGCTGCAGCACACAACATGCAATCCCTTCCCATTAAAAAGGTTTTTGGCTCTATCCATATTCACAAAACAGTTTAATGCAGCTGCACCTTCACTCACAATTTCTTCTCTAGCAAGCCTTTCAAGTACCGTTACGGGAACAACTGAAGTCTATTCTATTTACATTCAGAAGCTCTGCTGTGTTTAAACACCTGAGGACTTGCATTAAGAACTTCGCAGTAAAGAGCATTTTATGAAAGATGTGAAGATGGTTGTCTCAGAGCCATGGCATTATGATGACTTCATGTGAAGATCTGCTATGAAACAGGCAAGGTAGCATGACAGATAACTGAGTTAACATGTTCTTTAAATTGGGTTAAAGTGGCTTTGAATGTTTTTCTTCTGGCACGAAGCAACAGTCCAAAGCTGTGGGGGAACTTAACTGGCTTCTGGATTTGGGCACAAATCCAGGAAATTCTTCAGAGCCAATTTATAGGTTTACAGAAAGCCCGAAAGCACGACACAGGGCTGGTGATTTCACTTATCGCCAAAGGTTATGGACTCACCTCCTGTGCATCCCTTGCTGCCTTTGCATCATCCTCATTGTAGCGATTACAGTTGTACCTGTAACAGGGACACCAATTCAATAGATTTCAGTCCAAATCCATGCCGTTTGCATCACGGCTTACTCACCTTTCAGCAAGGCATGCTCCTGAACTCACCAGGCAGATCCGTGGGGCTCCCAGGGGCCCAGACACACCCAGCAGAACTCTGCTTTGCAGTTCTGGTTCCGACAGACCATGTGGTTGCAGCCCCCGTCCTTCTCGATGGTGACATGGCATTTCGGGCATTCCTGTTCACAGGACAGAACGCACCGTTAGCAGGGAAAGCGCAGAACCCACAACAGTCTTGTGAGGTTAGAAAGGTTCCTGTAGCAGTAAGAGATCACACATCAAGTGAAATGCGTGATTTACTTCTTCTCTTTGATCATTGTGATCCTTTTCTGAGTCAGGCCTTTAAAATATTTCCAAAATCAGAGCAGCTAGACAGCAAAAAAAAACCCAAGGAATAACACATTTTATCTCTGCTGCTATCATGGTGGCACACTGGAGGGGTAATTTCGTGACCTTCTCCTAAATCACAGCAGTAGCGATGGTCTTTAATTGGCCAGGGGAAGGCATCTGGCTTTCCTCACCACCAAGTGTTTGGCCCACTTCAGCCC
Source organism: Ibidorhyncha struthersii (assembly GCA_013398815.1). Taxonomy (NCBI): domain Eukaryota; kingdom Metazoa; phylum Chordata; class Aves; order Charadriiformes; family Charadriidae; genus Ibidorhyncha; species Ibidorhyncha struthersii. The sequence goes on along the minus strand of VZSZ01006648.1, from coordinate 85,958 downwards.
TCAAAACGGAAAAAAGCTTAACAGTGAGCTGGTATCACACTGTTATCAATCTGAGACACCTACAGTTGTAAAATACCATCAAAAAAAGTATCTGAAAACATGCAGGAAGAGTAGCACGCTTCAAAAAAAAGGCTTCTGTCAGCTAAAAAGACACTTCTACTCCTGGGGCATTTCCACATTTCCCACAGGCCTCTTTTTTCCCCCCCTTCATGTGACATCTCACTGAAGACTTTTCTACAAAAGCCCATACGGGGCTTCCCTTTCAGGTGTGAGGCCTTTGACAAATACGAGGATATCGAAGAGCAGCAGTGCACAGCAAAAGTCTTTCGGGAATAGGGTTGGGGTTTTTTTTTAACACCAATATCACTCTCGTACGTCAGCAGCATATGGCTACTTCCTAAAATGATATTCAGCTCATGTAGAGCATAAAAGATTATTTCTGTAGTATCCCAATGACTACACAAAGCCGAGGTTGCAGGAATGTACTACGCTGCCCCTACGAGCGAAGGAAGCCAGTCCAACTCTCTTCTGCGGCTTGTTCCCATCCAGGTGGCGCTTCTCTTGTACTGGGACACAAAGCAGCTGCACAAAAAAAGCCCCCCGAAAATAAAACCAACAAGTATTTCAGCCTAGATGAGTTCCTCAATCCAGCTCACACAGCCACACCAGCATTTATAAATTTTTTGCAAAAGCCAGCTTTACTTACAAGGCAATAAATAAATGTATCAAAATGAGTAATCCACACTTGCGTAAAACCAGCTGCAGCTTTTGGGTCAGAAGCGTGTGAAATCCCATCCCCAGTTAGGAGCATGTCTTTATTGATGTCCCCTCTGGTTACCAAACAAGAGCACCATTTCCTATTCCGGCATTCACATAAACTCTCAACAAAGGAAGAAACCAACATGTTCAATCAGTCTATAACTGCTCCTTCTTGTACATCCAAGTGCCCCAACCATTACTACATTTTCATAAAAGTTTGCCTGTTTGTACTGTAAGAGACAGTAGAATCTGCGCACTGAAAAGTACTCAGAAGATCGCTCTGGAGGTGCAAGAGACCGATGTGGTCTCCAGATGTCAGGCGTGGCCTTTCCCACTGCAGGGAAGGAGATCTGCAGTAAGGCAGAGCAGGTTACAAGGGAAAAAGAGACAAGGGGAAAGACGTGAGAGACTACAACTTCTTTTTGGGCAACATAATTAAAGTGCTTTGGGCTAATTTTGCTTCTCGACAATTGCAAATTTGCTGACCTGAGCACTAATGAAAAGCAAGGCTCATCACAGCAGNTGAACAAGATGACACTCAGAGGTCTCTTCCAACCTAAATAATTTCAGGACTCTGGTCTCCCCAGCAATGGTAGGGTGCTCCACTTGAGTACTGCCATCATTTCTTCCTCTTCAAAGTCCTGCTTTGATCCTACTGCCTGATCCTGAAGGCAAAGGGTTAAGGACTGGGCAGAAACAGTGACATCCCACACAACCAGCAAGATTTTTCCTAAGCAAGGGTGTAGCCCTTCCTTTGAAAGGAGCCGGTCCACAGGACTTGTTTGGGAAGAGCTGCCCTCCTGTTCAGCCAAGAGCTCCCATCCCATCAACAGGTCACAACCCTGGGGCTCGGCCTGAATAAGAGGACAAAGCTCAGTTTCTAACCAAAAGACCGGGTTTGTCATGTAAGTAAAAAGATTCCCCAGATTTGGGGAACTATTCCGGTAGTTTGATGGCTGTTTGTTTCTGCAATCACACCTCTCCTCCTGTCCTTGTGCTCTGCCAGTATGCTGCGTGCTAGCTGGCCGCTTACTTGTTTCAGTTCAGGATTTTTTTGGGCTGGTTGTTACTCCGATGGGTTCAAGCAGCAAGCAAGCACGTAAGGGCATTTTTCCAGCCCTGCTTTCCTCCCCGTCACCTGTGTGTGCCCTACAAACAGGGTAGCTGTACTACAGAGTAAACAAAGCAGAGTAGCTCCTTTGCAGGCCCTCTCAGGGGGGACAACATCAAGATGTCCTCTTGGGCTGTCCATAAGATGGATACTCAGCCAAGTAATCTTGTTCCCCATTTGTCAGTCAATGCAATTCTGTGAACTTCAGAGTCAAAAACAGTCTCTCCTTTGAACACACCACCCAGCACAGTACCTATTTTCCTTTTTCCAGGCAGCCCTCCTCTCTCTTCCAATCCTGCACCAAACACCTCAGGACCCAAATTTAGGTTTATCCCATCAATACCCTTCACAACTGTGAAGATCCCCATTTAATGAGCTCATCAGCCAGGGTGCCCTTCAACAACACATATGAACAGTGGCACGGCACCCCATCACATCACCACACAGCTCCCCCATCACTCAAACGCCAATCCCGCGGTACACAGCAAAGAATGGGTTTTCAAGAGATCACAGAATGGTTTAGGTTGGAAGGGACCTTGGAGATCAGAGTTCCAACCCCTCTGGTGCCCTGGGCAGGGACACCTCCCCCCAGCCCAGGTTGCTCCAAGCCCCGTCCAACCTGGCCTTGAACACCTCCAGGGATGGAGCAGCCACAGCTTCTCTGGGCAACATGGGACACTGCCTCACCACCCTCAGAAAAATTTCTTCCTAATATCTAAATCTCCCCTCTTCCAGTTTGAAGTCATTCCCCCTCGTCCTGTCACTCCATGCCCATGTAAAAAGTTCCTCCCCAGCTCTCCTGGAGCCCCTTTAGGGACTGGAAGGCCGCTATAAGGTCTCCCCGGAGCCTTCTCTTCTCCAGGCTGAACAACCCCAACTCTCTCAGCCTGTCCTCATAGCAGAGGGGCTCCATCCCCCGATCATCTTTGTGGCCCTCCAGATGACGGTGATCGCAGAGCTGTGCCGTTTCTTCCAAACGGATCCCATCTGACGAGATGCTGACATCTTGCGTGCCTTGGTGGAAGACGCAGCTAATCCAACAAACAGCTGCAGCAATCATTCCTGCTTAGGAAAATCCCACAATTGGAAGAAGAAACAGTGCCCAGATGACCTGGCAAGCTGGAGAGGCACAATGGGGCACATCCATGCCACCTGTGGGGCCATCCTCATCCCCAGTGAGACTCAATTAGGAGCATGGAAATTCTGCTCTCCTGTCTTTGAGGATGAGACCAAGTTGCTCAGGGTGCTTAGGGCTTCTAGCCCTGTGATGCAAATTAGAACAAAAAGACCCTAATTACAGCCCTTTTATTACAGGGAATGACATCCTTTTCAAGCCTTTATATGCCTGTCAAGCAAAGCACAAGGAAAACAGATTTCACACTACGTTATACAGATGCATGAAGCTGTGTAAAAGCTGAATATTACCAAAAATTAAGGAAAAGCCATGAGAAGAACCTGTTAAAGAAAAGCTGAACACCAGTGGAAAGAAAAAAGCAGCAACTACTCAAGCCACCAACGCAACGAGTGGGAGAGATTTACAGATTAAGGAGGATAGGGAAGGAAGATCTTATTGAGAATTACGCTACGCAACAACATAATAGCCAGCAAATCAAATTACTAAACCGGTAGATTATTCTGCACGTTATCTGTCATGCTGCGATGCAGAAGTGACCTCATTAACATTGTTCCACTCTAAACAATTCAGTGCTGTGCTTCCATGCTGCACTTTGAAACAAAAGCACAGGGAACCTGGCAAAAGGAGAACAATCCCTATTTTGTTGTATAAAGGCTGCGTGTACATAACACACCATAAACCTCAGCTGCTGGTCTATGAAGGGGAGGCTCATTACAAACATATTTCAGGGCAGGTGAAACAGATTAGTCCTCTCCAGGACACCTGGAGGCAACGGGTGTACATCAGCCTCCCAGCCACGTTCACAGTGACACCTTCACCTATAATTCATAAAAAAAAAAAAAAACAACCCAAAACAATAATCCTTAAACACCATGGGAATTTCTTAATGCATTTCAACAAAATACGAAACCACTGAACTTAATTATGGTTAGCATAAAATAGTACACCGTGACAACACCTAGAATCATTGAGCAAAGCAGGGTATTTTAAACACTTGCTCATCCTAGAGGAAAAGATGGCACTTTGACATCTTAGGAAAGACGCTGTTCACAGCTCTGGCAGGAAACTGTGCTGGTGAGAAACAGAAGAGCAAAGTTTGATGCTGGTGCCCGGGGAGGATCTAAGGGGCTGCCAGCACTGCCACGCGTTAGAACAAATGTAGGACTTCCAGAAAGTACAGAGGGAGCACATGTTCAGACATTAAAAAGTGACCTGAAAAGGAAAAGAACTGGGCTCATGCCATTTTATCTCACTTAGAGGAGAAAAATAGCCAATAGCTTTTCTGGAGGAAGAAAATCTGCCCATTTTATACATCAGACATTCAAGCCCTGTCTAGCCCAGAAGTTAATGAGATGGTGACATGCCAGGAGCCAAAAGCGGTAAGGCAGGGGCATTTTTAGTATCAGATAAACAACTTTCATTAACACCAATTTAACTTCCACAAAAATAAAAAACCCCAAACAACACTGCCTTGGGTGAAGACCGGTACCGTTACCACCTTTGTTCTTCTTCCTTTAGTATTCTCAGATGCAGAAAGATTAACATCACTGAAACTCGGGTTTGAAACAGGTTTTTCCCCCCCTCTCCTTTTAGGCTCCTTTCAGGCAGTCTTGATACACCTTAAGAGCCCAAAATAAATGCACAAATCCAAGTTTTCTGTATTTCTTACTACTTATCAGAAGTACCTGATCTATGTGGTTTCTTTATTCCCAAAGCCACATGAACCAAATAATACCCAAAACCTGCCTAGTTTCATTCAAGGAACTATTTAAGAACCAAGTTATTACAACTAACTCAGAAAGAAAGAAGTGTGCAAAACCTTGGACTATTCAACCCTTCTCTGCAAGACGACTGAGAATTAAAGGCTTATTAAAGAACCTGTATAGGCTTATCTCAAGTTTAAATTAATTTAGTTAAGCTGAACTCATATGTGAAAGTATCTTAAGTAAAAGGCCATCAACTCCAGCACATTCTCCGCTGCAAGGGAGTAGGAAGAATTTAGTGCAGGTCTCCTAAGTGCAAATAAATGAATGCAAAATTAAAAATAAAAAGATATAGGAAACCACAGAACTTGCTACTCAAATGTTCTCCTTTTTCATTGACCATTCTACATAATTCATCAAAAAATGCATCACATCACTCCAGTTTGTGAGCAGAAACCAGTTCAGCTGGGTTTCACTTTTCTGTTCTCTGATACAACAATTGCTTAATTTTTCCTTTCCTATTCCGTCTTCTGGGGCAAGCTGGAACAAACATATCTCACATCTCCTGTTGCAAAGGATTATCCAGATTTCAAGCCCACATTCCAGGAGGACTGGTATTTTTCTCTTCTGTCTTCATCTCGGTAAGACAGGAAGTTTTCTTCCCTGAATGGAGGCCACATGGGACAGGTCAGCATCATGCTTGGAAGACTCGAGAAAGCACTTTTCAAAAGCTAGAAACAGCGACGGAGACCACAGCAGCAATTAAATTACTTGGAGGGTTTCTCCAGTGAAAACGGGGATTTTTTGCATCTGATGGTACCTGATCCAATCCCCTTCCAGTTTCTTCAATATGAAGAAATTCAACACAGGATTTGGGCTCTGACTTGCAGTCACTGCAGCAAACAGCCATGAAGGCACAAGACAGCCCTCCCCCAAAACCACTGTTCTGTTTTCCTGCTAGAGATAGTACAGAGACCGAATAAGGTGCAACTTGAACTCTGCAATTCCTATCCCAGTGCATCGCTACAACCTCATGCTGTGGCAGGAAAGGATTTTACTTGGTTCCTTTCTGACCAGCAGCAGGACTGTGTCTCTGTCAGATAGACACTTGGGTTTCTCCCTGACACTGGCCGAGGGCCAGCGGGCAATTCAGGCAAGAGGAGGTGGTGCCCGGCAGCCCCGCAGCTCTGGGCCGATCCGGTTCTCCAGAGGCTGCAAAGCTCCGATTGCACGTGTTCCAGCAGCCAGCGCTGCTCACCCTTCATCATTGTAACAGTGTGAAATTACCACCTTCCACATCTTCACTGCCCACAAGGCGGCAGAGATCATTACGAGGGGTGGGTTACATTTCCTGCCAACTTTCCCCTCAGTTGAATCGCATGTCAGTTCAGAGAGAGAATTGTGATATTGTCCTTCAGTTAATTCAATTGATATGGATACCATAAGACTCCAGGACAGTTGGCTTGCTCAAATGTCTGGTGCAATTACCCTGATGTTATTTTTCTTCCTGGTGCTGCTGTCCAGCCCGGGCTCCAAAGTATTTTCTTGCTGTAGGAGCATCTCGTATGGTATTAGAGGAAGTAGCTTAGACACGGATGTTCAAGGACAAGAGCTCTTCTGCTGCCGACACCAGACTACAGGAACTAACAGATAAGCTGGGCTGATGCCAGCATGGCTTGGCTGTACTCGATTTCCCCTCCTCACCGTCCTCTGGATGGGTGTTTCCCAAAGAAAATCTTCTTAGTCCAGCCATTCAGTACCATTTCTGACAGTCTGAGCTATGGTTTAAATACCAGCCCAACCATGAGCATGGCTCCTACCTGACAAAGTCTAGGAAGGAAGGAACAGGAAAGGTAGGAAATAAAAAAACCCTAAATATATTACCATCTTTAATATTTCTGTCTACGCTTAAATCTGCAGGCAAGCAAGCGACAGAAACCCTCATGTGAAAGAGACAAGTAGCTTCCTACTTCCAGTAGCCAGCATTAGTGGCACATTATTCATGTTTGGTCTACATTAACACATAAGCATATATCGTTTCAGCCTTTTTAATGGGCAAAGAATTCGGTAAGGGAAAGCTTAACATTTGATCGTAACAAAACCCAGCAAGGAGAACTCAGATCGTGGTCTTAAGCAGTACGTGCCAAGGTAGGAGCAGGTAGAAGATAGGGTGCCCCACGGCCATGACCAAGATCACACTCCTGGGGGCAGCAGCAGCTCCTCGTCTGGCTCCCAAGGGCTTTGTCACAGGCAAAATAGGGCTGTGGCCATTCTGACATCCCAAATATTTGATACCCGAGGCTAAAAGCTGCTTTGCATGTGCTTACACTCAGCCCTTTCCAAGCTATTTGGTTACTCTTCCTCGGGTTTAATATGAGCAATACCTGAAGATCAAGCAAACTTGAACAAATCTGGTTCAGTTCTTGAGCCACAATACATCTTTGAACACAGCCATCTCTGAAAAAGCCAAGTTCGCTTTATTGAGCAAGGTTCAGCCCCCAGGCGGGGACCACACAAGTCTCAGCCCACGAAACAGAAAGAAGCAGCCGAGACCGCGCAATTTCAGCCCGACTTTTAACTGTGCACTTCAGCGCGATGGGTGTTTCTGCTTTCACCATAATGCAACATTCCAGGTCAATGAAAAACACGCAGCCAGTCCCAGAAAGCAGCAGCCGATGCTGCAAACAATACCATTAACCAGTTACACAACGGAGCTAAGAAAACAAAGCAGCCATTTCCTCACGCCCTCCCCACCTCCCTCCACCCTCCTGGCTCTGCGCAGACCCAGGTCTGCTCCTAAGGCCCCCGATGGCATCTGGCTTCATGGCTTCAGCTGCTTTTGTTTTCCTGCCACCATGGCAACCTTTGTTTTAATTCTTCCCAAACGCTGAAGTTTCAGGCAAAAAGTTGGGCTAGCTGGAAGGAAGGCATTTACATAATAAAATCTTAACAGCTGTTCTGCCAGCCTCTATCTGGAATCCTGCCCAGCGGAAATGAACACCACCTCAAGAGGCCGGCCCAGGGGATTTAAAGGCAGATGTAAATTATCACAGCCAAGTCAAGCCACGGGTGGTGTTAACATGTTTCACATGCTTGGAGTGAGGCACAGATCTGCTTAGGGAAGCCATCAGTGCCAGACAGGAGCCCAAAGACTTAAAAACTTGAGCTTCGTTTGGGTCTCCAATTAACTCTTTCTTACAGGAGCAAACTCCACTTAACCTGAAGAACCTCACCTGATTCGAGGCAGTAACACCTATTTGCTCTTCAAACAGGAGCACTTCAGTGTACTGTGGATTTTAAGGCTTGCTCTTAACTAATGACATGCAACAGAAAGAACAACCCTAATACAGAGGAATTAGGCTGTCATTCTTCTTTTCATCTGATATGTCTATATATAATATGAGAAAAAGCCTCACCTTTGTGTTTGCTGCAATCCAATTAGAAGTTTCACTGTCATCATCACACTTCTTAATCCATTTCTTTAACCACTGTTAGAAAAATGAAGAAAGAAGAGTCAGATTTAAATAGAAGAACTGCAAGTGTTCCCAAGACAGCTGCTTACATTAAGGTAACAGTAAGGAACACACAACCACATGGGAACATGGGAGGGTGGTGGTGCTGGAAAGTGGTGCAAACAGCAACTAATTTAGTTGCAGACGTTTCCTGCAGCAGCATCCTGACCTGGAAAGACCTCTCCAAAGGTTTAGCATCCTTAGGTTGTTTCCTTCCCCTCTTCCCAAGAAGGTTTTGTTGTGTTTTTTTTTTTGCATTTGTCACTAGGAACACAGACTGCTCTGTCCCCAGGGTATGAAACCTAGCTGTCCACGAGCTCTGCACAGGACACAGGATCCCAGGCTCAATTACAGCTTCTGACAGCTTCACGAAAAAAACAGCCCAGTTCCAGAGTTCACTGCACAGCAGCAGGTCCCAGGACCAAATTAATTCCTTCCATACAACAAACCACAAGCCTGCCGAAGCACCGAACACCTAAAGAAACGCCTAGTACAGAAACCCTTGTTATCAAGTGACATGTTCACTCCTGAAGCGCCTTTATTCCTCTTCAGAGGGTCAGAGCTCTTACAGCTGCCTCCTCCTCCAGACAGTTCCCCATCTGGCTGAGGCACTGCTCCTTCGCAAGGTCCTACGTTGGGATTTTGCCAATTCTTCTCACACTACAATCTAAACAGGTGAACTACTCTGCTTCTTGACACGAGCAGCCACAACGCTTGTGCTTCATTTCTACGTCTTGCACATAAATGGGACTTTTTTCAAGTTTAGAAAAGAACTTGGACGTGCTCACCTTGCATTTAACAGGATCATGCCAGTTCTCACCGCAGTTAAAGCTATAAGTGAAAGAAAGGTGAAATAATCAAATACAGTATACTTCTTAATTAAGTACTTTAACTAGGTTAACACCGTCAAAGTTTTCTTCTGGGCTGTTCTCCTGAAAGACCAAAACCAGTCCTAAGGAAACACTGTACACATAAAAAAAAAACACCCACTCAAATCCCTCAACAGCTATTTCAGAGTAGTATATATCTTAAAACATTTTGATTCTCTAGAGTGCCTGCAATCAAGAACCTCACCTAATCTGAAGCCATTCATCTGAATCCCATCACTCAGTGAAAGCTGGATCTGTCTCATTGTCAAAGGAGGCTTAAGAGACAGACAGCAACAATGACATAGTGACAGGCTTTGCAACCAGCTGTACCTAAAGCCCACCCCCTTCCCATACTTCTCCCACCATCTTAAACCACATCCCAATATAGACTTACAGAATACATACTAAGAGATGTTCAAAGCGGTAAGTAAAAAGCAGCATCCACTTCTTTTACTTGATTATTCTTACCAAAACTGACGTCCACATTTGCAGCGAACGGGTTTAGCATCAGGATATTGGACTTTAACGACGTGGTGGCAATCTGGGGCAGGACACCATTTTAACAGTCGATTACACTATGAAATAAAGTGGAAAAAAAAAACATAACAGAAAAAGGATGCTGCACAAGGACCCTACCTGCCCTTCATCCCTTTTTCATCCTTTCAACCGTGACCTTCAGTCACACTCCTCCTTCCTGTCTTACCAGCCCTCTGCAATAAGAGCGCTGTCTCCTCAATCTGAGCATTTACCTTCCTCCTACCAAATGAAAGCAGGACTATCAGAGTCAACTCTTCACTGTCAAATGGCCTCTTATGAATGATGAGGAGCACAAACACTTCTACTGACCTCTCAGCTCACCCAGAGAATATATTTGAAGAATACAAAGCTATGAAGCTCTCCACTGAAAAAAGCATCTGTCAAGTAGTTTGCAGCTGCCTATCTCTGTCCCACCACTGCAACAGCCCTTCTGAAACAGCTCACAAACCATGACCACCAGCTTTATACAAGCACCGCCTTCTAACACCCCTCAAACACCACCTCATCACCTGTTCCTGCTGTGCTGCAGCCAGGTGTTGGTCTGCACTACTAGACTTTTGTCAGTCTTTCAGTCTGCAACACATGCTTAGCTCTCATGTTACAGTAAATAAATAAAAAAAAAAAACAAAACAACACAACAAACCAAAACCCAACCAAAAACCCACTGCATACATCACTTCAAACAAGGAGTGAAAGCTTGATCCCAGTTAAAACTTACATGCCGGACCCTACAGTGAATCTGAACACATACAACTGGGAAACTGGGACAGTGGAAAAGTCTTCCAAAGCACCCTTCTGTAAGTTTATTTTGATTCTGAGGTTGCAAAGCTATGAGTATTTTGCTAAAAGCAATTTTGCAGCTTTACTTCAAATGGCAAGTGTTTCAGGCATGTCCTTCTTTACAATAATGTTTCCTGGTTTTCAATCTGAAGTATCTGAGGTAACATTCAAGAACTATAAATATTAACTGCTCCTCAGAACCTATATATTGAACAGCTCTGGCATTCTCTTTATCCGCAGCTGCTTGCTGTATCTCTAGGTCTTTTGTCCTGCAGACTTTTTTTATATTTTCCTACAATTATAACTGTAACTAAAAGGGCTATAAAATAACCGCTGCAAAGCCTCTAACTTGTAGTGACACTTGATTAGAGACCATGCAAAAAAAAAAAAACCCTGCTCTACAGTTTCTCTGGTTTGGTGCATGTGTGAGACAAAAAACAAACTAGAAGCCATTAAAAATTTCAAATGCAAACTCACCTCTACAAAACTATTGGTTATTAAATGCTGGTACTTTAATTTAACCTTGGAATCTGTGATCAAACGCCTGTGGAAAAGGAAGAAACACAGAAAAATTATTGTAGTAGTAAACTCATTTTTTCCATGCATAGCCAGTAAGTTAAGACAGGCAAATGGTTTTGATGCCTCCTTCTACACTTGCAGGTACTTTTTTGTACTTACCTGTTCTCTATTTGTTAGATCATTTATTATTATGAAAACTACAAATACTGTATTTAACTTTTCATAGTAGCTTCAGAACCATACAGAAAGCTCATGCAGCTGAAAAGAACTGAACCTCTTAGTGTGGGGATTTTTATTTAAAAACGCTTTCCTGAAGAGCCCAAGAAAGAGCAAACAATTTCGTTAGTTCATTTACATTAAGCATGTGCATTTTGTGGCAAATGCCTTTAAAAAAAGCTCCAGAACAACTGTTGTGCGGTTAATAACTTCGGTAGACCCGCTGTTATCTGGGTTTCAGTGGAATGCTACAGCTTCAGTTTAAAAGTTAATGTGGTTTTAACCTATTTACCATAAAAACAAAGTCGATTTAAATTCAACATCACAGAGAGTGTGCACGACATTGACTTTAACTTTAGATTAAGTCAGTCAGCTCGGAAGCAGGAGAACAGAGGAAAACTAGACAGACAGGAATCCTTTAAAAGCACGGTGACACCTCTCTCCTGGACACGCCAACCCAGCTGGCATTTGCAGACTGTCCAGCCTAGATACACTCAAAATGATTTAATTATGTATTGCTGAGCACTTGCATATACATCTTTCAGTTATGACTGTCTTCTGCATAAATATACACATAAAAATGTAAAGCTGGACTAATACACACTTTGCTGTATTTCTGTTTTAAATCATGCTGTGGAATACAGCTTTGTACAGGCCCTATCACATATAAATTATAAATATTGAAATTAATAGATTGTCCGTTTCAGGGTGCAGCCAAAATCAAGTGTACTCCTGCGTGTTATCATGCCAACATTCATTAAAGAACAGCGCATGTGACCATGGGCTGTTGCATAAATCCTAGCCCTTAGCAGTCCGGGGAGCTCCTCACCAAACGAGGTGCTGGTGATTACATAAACGTAGCACGTGGCAGCCAAATTCCCAGTGCTAAAATAAAACAAATCAGCTGAGAAAGCATCTCATCCGGCCCATGCCCATGGCAAGCCTGCAATTTTGGAGTGAAACTTACTCAAGAATGAAAAAAAAAAAAAAAACCACACCCAATTTGAACTTATAATATGAATTATAAATCTCACTTTAGTACTCCATACCCAAGCTTCTACACATAATAAATGTCATTTTAAAAATTTATTGTATTATATGTATATACCAAGAACTGGAATTTAAATGACGAGTAAATCCATAGCTAACCAGAGTGCACGGAATACGCAATCCACTGGTTTTTGCTTACCAAACTGCCTATGATCCCTCCATGTTAGCAACCTCACCCACTCTAGGTTCAACAGTGCTTCCACAGCACCCCACTCAGGTCAAGACCTTCAAGAACTTTGCTCTGAATGTTACTGTCTTTTAACAAACAATAAAGGAAACTTGACAAATTAAGAGATGAGAACCATTCCCAGTGTCGACAAACCATCCTTTGGGGTACATTCTTCCATAAGCCAAGCTATAAAAGAAGCAACCACGATGAAGAGGCCAGATTGGAAAAGCAAACTGCTTACAAAGATATCCCTTGATCTCTCCTGGCAGCTCAGTTCAGAACTACACAATCTCAAAAATTCATTCAAAGACAGCAGCAATCCTTTATCAGACCGTTAAGTTTTACACTTTTGTTCCATTTTGATAATGCAAACTCCTCAAAGATGCCAATCAGCAGAATTAGCAAAATGCACATCACGGGAGATGTCAAACACCCTCCCAAAGGAATTACTTCAAGACCTGACTACGTTCCGATCTGACGCAGAAGCGTTGGTATTTGCAATTATGCAAAGGAAGATTAAAAATGAGGCAACGCTCCATACGGGAACCTAAAATCCATCCATTCCCACCGAGTGGGTTGATTCTCAGAAGTTACTACCAGACTGCTGCCACCCACGAGCAGCGGCCGTTAGACACACCAGTAATAAAGTCAGCCTGCCTTGCTTATTAATGAAATCAACATCTTTGCATGTAGGTTAAAGCAATTACCAGCAGCATTAGCAAGGGTGAACAAGGGATAGAAACAGATTACCTTCAGCCTGTTTGAAGGTCTTCAAAGAGCTGAAAGGGACCCTCTCTTCAACCTTCCTACTTTAGCTCAACAGTAACAAGGAAAATGGTAACAAGGAAAATGGACAATAAGCTAAATACTCATAAATCCCAGAAAGCGATCCAAATTGCTGAGTTTGGACTCGTATGGAGATAACTTGGAAATGTCCTGCCTTGTTGAGGGCAAGTACTGAGAAGGGAGCAAATGCGTGATTTGGCCTATCTACTCTGATATTCTGATGGAAAACTAATGTCTCTATACATTACACATTAATCTTAGGTTCCTATAGGTTGGAAACTTGGAGCTGGAGACTTTGTAAAAAGGAAAAGACCTAAAAAGAGAAGAATAATTAAGGACACGGGACAGGGTGCAGATTCCAGTTGGGATTGCTTACAGTTTTATTCATGCCATGTCATGAGACAGTTGTCCATCTTTGCTTTTAAAAGCAAGCATTAGGCTTTTGCCAAAAAAAAAAAAACCAAAAAAAACTGCATCTCTCTCCTCCAGACATCCCAGGTGTCCCCAGTAAGACCAGGGAAAGGTGGGGTTATACCTCCACAAAACATTTACGGTTTTACTTAGACAAAGAGTACTTGTTTGCTTTACCACCTAGATGCCATTTTACTATCGCAGACCCCAGCTATCTCTGCCACCTCCAGGTTGGGGGGAATCCCATAGCACACGGTATGAATTGAAGACTGCACAGATTCACCCCACTGTCATGGCTTCCTGTGCTGTAAAAGCCATGAAGTGAAACATAAGGACAGTCAGACCTGCTACTAATATCAAGCAATAGCAACAGAAGCCATAGCAACAAAAGCCAGTGCTTCTCTCCTCTTCCATCCTTTCCTTGCTACTGCTAGCACCACGGTCTCCAAAAATTTCAGCTACTCTACACGCACTCTTTGAACAGCTTATTTGAACTGTTGCAATCAAGAAAACACTCAAGAAATTTCCTACGGAGCGCATACAACACCACAGGTTGAGTCCAGACTCCAGTAAACAAAAATCTCAATCAAGTCACTCAAGATACTACACCAACTTCAGTTTCTACCCACTGAACTCTACAAGCCACCTCTCAACAGGGCATGAAAACATTTCAGCTACTTCCACTTCCATGCAGCCTACACTTCATGACTAACTAATGCAGGGGGGTATGGGAAATCACTAGTCTGAAAGCAACCAATATAAAAACCAGCAAATTAATATCAATGAGTGAGTCACACTTCAGGAAGGAAGGAATAAGGTAACAGAATAAGCTTCTATTTAGATGCTTTTTAGCATGAAGAATTAAAATGAACTTAATCAAGGTTCAAAATTACGAAGGATGTTACTCATGCAATAACATCATCCAATATAAAAGCGAAGGAAGCTCATGGAATTCACCGCTCCACCACGTACAAGCAGTAATCCTACAGCTGGAGAACTTAATAAGCGAAGTGACACAGGCTGACATACCAGCTTAATCAAATCTTATGTTTGAGGGTCAACTGCTTTCTATCAGAGGGCATAAAACACACCCTACATAGGACTTCTTCCCTCTGACTCACATATTAACTATAGCTATAGGACTTGGTGAACCAGTGGGTTGACCTAGGGAGGAAGTCCTAAATTCCTACATAAATCAAAGGAAACAAAATGCACAAAGCAGTTGAACGGGGTTTGGAAAGACTGCCTGGTGTTTATTCCGCTGTCACGCTGACCAAATTGGTGAAGGAATCTTTCCTCCAAGTAGTGTGGCACGAGTTTTTCAGATCAAAACAGGAAGCTGAGAGACATACCGGTATCAAAATAAACAATTCAAGACCAACCTCTCTGCTGCCTTAAAGCCTCTATGCAGGTTTGGTTTTGTTGGGTTGGTTTTTTTTTTAATAGCACATGAGTAACCGAATGGAAAAAGAGAGGAAAGCCAAGAGGCAGCAACTCATCATACTTACATAACTGTATTGTCATCAACTAAGATATCACAGCCATGAGCAGGGCATGAAATGGTCTGGGGAAAAAAAAAAAACACCAAAAAGGTCATAAAAGGAACAGTGTTTATCCTATTTTTGCATCACAAAGAATTGCAAGGCAACAGACTTCACTACAATCCATAGCAAAAATAGTACATGGGCTCTATCATCACATCCCAGATGTGCCACTGTGCACAGCACAATTCCTCCCACCCAGAGCAGAGACGAACGCACTAACTCCACGTAGTTCCCTTCAGCTTCACCTGTGGCAGACTGCAACCCCCAAAGCTTTGGGATTTAGGTTTTCTTTGTTGTTCTTTTGGGTTTTTTAAACTTTAATGGGGAATAATTCTCCCTTTTCTTTCCCCTTCCTCTCCAATACACAGAATTTCCACAGATATATCATGAGGGAGGTGACTTGACATTTTACCTGTCCCATGCCTTCCTCCATTATTTTGGTAGTTAAATATTCACTCCAGCACTGCATACAGAACTTGTGTCCACACTCTAGGCCAGTAAAGTACTGCAATGACAAAGAACACAAGATATTGGATCATTTTATCACGTGCATTCACTCGATCATTTCCTGATGAACATCTTGATGCTGTGCAGTTTCCCCCCGTCTCTCATCCCCCACACCAAACTTGAGACGTTCCTATTTATTGTGCATTATCACCACTACAGAACATTGCCAACACAGCTTTAGTCATGCTTTCAAAGCCAGACTTTAATCCCCAACCCTAGCAGCAAGGAAAGGTGTGGCTGACATTTCCATCCTGCCTGCCCATTTAAATCGATCCTTGTTTTAGGAGCATGTATAGAGCATAGCACGGCTCTCCCCAGTTTTACTCTTGCAAATGAGGAAAATAAATGCAACACCACTGAACAGGTCACAGTTATAGGATGATACGGAGCCTTCTTTCCTCCTGTTTTCCCACTTGGCTTGCTACCACATGTGGGTGCTGCCCAGAAGTCCCAGAATACGCACACTAGCTACGCGCAAGCACTAATTTAGCTCCCTCTTGTAAAGGAAACAGCAAGTGATCAGCAAGCAGTCTGCATTTCTGGGTGAGCTCTAAACAACACGAATAAAGAGAATTATGTGCACTTAATGCTTTTAATGCGTATGCATAAAGTTTGCCAAGCTTGCTTGGTAAAGTTCCCTCTGAAACCCAGATGTTCATCAGATGAAGACACTAAAAGATCCTAATTGGCAGGTGTTAATTACTCAATACAATTCAATAATGAGTAGCTGTTGCAGACAGCAACAAGGACACCTTCATGTGTGTATGCATCATCTACACTGAGTATTTTAAGATACCATCTGGGATTGAATGGTTACACAAGGGGTGGAGAAGCAAACACTGCTGAGGAAAGACTGAGATTAAGTTACTTTTCGCAGGTCATCCTAAAGTTATTTTATACCCAGAGCCAGGGACAAAGACAAACTGTATTGAAAACGCTTCACTCATGCCACTAAGCAGGTTATTATTTGACGCTTAGCTTTTCAAAGCATCGTATTTTCTCAGCAAGTAAGATAAAACAAGAGCTCCACCCTGAGATACCATCAACTTGTATGAAACTCCGCAAATGAAAGAAACCTGGTTGTCCTCTGCAGATCAGCCCAAAACAGCAGCAGGATGCTGTTAACTAAGAAAAGGAGAAGAGTCCATTTTAAGAAAACAAAGTTCTCCCAAAATTAAAGACTCAAGACTACAGCCACCACGTCGCCCATTTTTGTTCACCCGACACTGGCATTTTAGCTGGGCTACGCTCGTCTTTCGATGCTACAGCAACTTGGATGGTGCAGGGAAGGTGCTTGTTAACACGTTCTTCCCGCAG
Organism: Ibidorhyncha struthersii; assembly: GCA_013398815.1. NCBI lineage: Eukaryota > Metazoa > Chordata > Aves > Charadriiformes > Charadriidae > Ibidorhyncha > Ibidorhyncha struthersii. The sequence continues at coordinate 69,033 of VZSZ01006648.1, read as the reverse complement.
CCTTGACATTTAGTGATTCACTCTCGTCTGGCACTCCCACCACAGCGGAGGCACAGGTTTGAACCTGAGGCTTGGAAACGTGCTGTGACGCTGCAGACAGCGGGCTCGACTCTGCCCGCCCTTCCCTGCCAGAGAAGGCTCACCAGGAGAGGCAAGGTGGTTAAATTGGACCTGACCAGCCCACGAGGGGACACGTGAGCCCAGCATCTGACTGTTCCAAGTAAAAAGAGAGATTCCCACCCAAACCTTTGCTTCCCTTGCAACAAAAATCAGAGTGGTATGTCCTGTCAGCACCGCAGCTCAAGGAGAGAGGAGGCAGACAGCTGTGAAGCCAAGGTATACCAACTCCAAAACTGACAAAAAAAAGTCACTTCCAGTTTTTGAAGCACTACTGACTCAGGCACCTGATGCACCACAGACGGTGCTGTGGCAAAGTGATGTCCCCTGGAGATGACAGAATGGTTCAGGCTGGAAGGGACCTTGAAGATCATCCAGTCCCACCCCCCTGCCCTGGGCTGGGACCCCTCCCCCCAGCCCAGGTTGCTCCAAGCCCCGTCCAACCTGGCCTTGAACACCTCCAGGGATGGGGCAGCCACAGCTGCTCTGGGCAGATTTAGTTTCAGTTACTTCAGGCAGTGAAAAGATTTGCTAAAAGCCCACATAAAAGGCAGCCACCATGCTTCCTCCCAGGCTGCAAAGAATTCAGAGTATCTTTCAACTCATTTCTTTACTTTGAGGGAGTTTCCAATTATTTTTGGCTGAGCTGACAGCAGATGTCAAGGGAGCAAGCAAGAAGGCCAACATAAAACCACCAAGTGTAAAGGGTAACTGACTTCTGAAACAGCACGTTATCACAGGGGACAGCTCTACTTTCCCCCTATCTATACTCATCACTTTTCCTATGATGCCACGCACTAGCAGCGGCATGCTGCCATTCGATACCTGTCCCTGCTCTTCTGGTAGCATCAAACTGATCAAAGAAAGGATCAGCTGCCCCAAGACACGTTTACAGCAACAGCCTCACTCAGGCTTTCTTCACTTCAGTAACAAGGATAGCACTGACAAAGTCATCTGCATGTCCTTTGAACAAACACACAGTTTGGACAACAGCACCATGTTCCCCAAACACCCCCACGCCAGCAGCCTTACTCTCAAACGGGACACAAAGGGAGAGATGCCAGGAGAGGTTTAGCTTGGATATTAGGAAAATTTTTTTCACTGAAAGGGTTATCCAACATTGGAATAGGCTGCCCCAGGGAGGTAGTGGATTCATCATCCCTGGAGGTGTTTAAAAAAAAAAAAAAAAAGGCAGATGTGGTACTTGGGGATATGGTTTAGAAGTGGTTTTGTCAGGTGAGGTTAACGGTTGGACTTGATGATCTTAAAGGTCCCTTCCAACCTTAACAATTCTATGATTCTATGACCCTCTCAATTCCCGTTTTCACCAGTAAGGGTCTCGCCCCAAATAACCACTGGGATTTGACGCTGGTTCATGGGGACCCAGAGGGACTAAAATATCTCTCAAGTTTTCCAACCATCAGGGGGCCAAGCTGCCTTGAGAGCATCAAATGCCTCATCTTGCAGGTGGTTCCCAAAACCTCAAGTCACAGTTCTCTGGAGATGACTGAAGAGCTATGAAGACTTTGTATTTCCCTTATACATGCTTTAAAAGGCAGACAAATACCACCTCCAATGACCCCATGAGTGAGCGAATATTTAAGACTCTTACATTTCAGTAATAGCTGTACATTGGAAAATCTCTTAACAGGTGCTACTCCAAACCCACAGCCTTCTATAGGCTGAAAGGAGCTCTCAGAATAAAAATACAGCTTTTTCTCGGGCGGGGGCGGGGGACACACACACACAAATAGAAGCTGACCATTGCAAGAAGATATAAAATCTGAGATTTTAGGTTAGGTATTGAACATAACTTATCCTAGAATTTATAATTCACATTGACTGAAACAGCTTCAAACAGATTTCAAACCACATGGCTTACAGTCAGCTTAGACACAGAAGCACTACAGCCTTTTAAAGAAGAAATCATAAATACTAGTTTTCCTATATGCTCCAACTTTTACATATGGCAAAGACACAGAGAGGTTCCCCTCTGTGGTCTCTTAAATCAATTTCGAGACACCTCTGCTCACTTGCAACATCTCCCTGCTCCAGCTAAGAAACCACTAATAACTACTATTTTTAATGTGCTATTCGAACCAAACACCCAAGACGTGTTAGTGTGCTTTGTGCCTTTCTTTACTTTTTTTACTTTTTTTGTGTGCCTTTTTTTACTTTTTATCAGAGAGTTTAGCATTTGTGAATAGCTACCAAAAAAACCTCAAAAGCAGCACCACCACCAATCTTACCACAAACCTGAAGACTAAATTACAGCCCCAGCAAGCACTTCTACTCCAGTCTTCTCCGATTAAGAAGGTATTGCACAAACATGATAATGTAGCCAGAAAGCTGCTTCCCAGGCAGCACATGTACCCCCCCAAGCCAGAAGAAAGGCCTATCAGCTATGAGCGCTGCGCCTATCGCTCCCACCCAGCACAAC
>VZSZ01006648.1:31133-66466 GCA_013398815.1 Ibidorhyncha struthersii | reverse complement strand
ATATATTAAGAACATGAAATTTCAAATTTGAAGCTTCCAAGAGGACCTTTTCTGGAGATGGACATGAAGATGCTGAAGATGTCTCCTCCTATTTTTCCCCCCTCAATCCCTCTCCCATTTTCATTAAAAATGTTGCATAGCCCAAAATCAAAATTATTTCCTTATTACCTAAGGTGGAAAGTCTGCAGTGATTAAATAGTAGGATTTTAGCACAAGGTAGAGGGCCAAACAAATTTCTCAAGCTTGTTTCTTTTTTTCAAAGCATTTCTTCATACAAATCAAGCATCGATTCTCCTTTGCAGCTATTCTCTAAAAAGGAAGTCAGTGCACACAAGGCTTAAAAGGAGATGCACAAAGCCTTGTGGTTACTGGCTCAAGAGCAACAGTGATCTTAACACTGAGAATCTCAGCTGCCTGAAACCAGGCTTTGCTCTGCTCTGCCTGTTCCCGAGCAAGGAAAAAGGCTTGCAGGCAGCCTACAGAGGCAAGGGTACATTATTTGAGGCTACTCTAAACCTCAAAGCTCAAAATGGTTTCCATTCTTGCCAAAAAGCAAGCTCATAAAACACACCCAGAGCAAGAGTGGAAGCTTTGCTTAAGGGCTGCTCTGCTCTTGAAAGGTCAGGCAGCCATTCCAGTGTTTTGGAGGGTCAGGACAGCTCCACCAGGAACGGTAAATTTTGATAAAGGAAGAATTCCCCACGCATGTCAGCACCCCGCCTTTTGGCAAAGCCACAGACGGACTCTCATGTTTGAGCTTTTCCATTAATCTCCTTTTCTTCCAGGATCTCCCATCTCTATGTCCTGCACCTGGAAAGTCACAGCAAGTTGCTCGCCTGTATGAAACACAGCAGAAGCCTGGACCTCTGATTAGCATATCAGAAAGTTTAGGATTTGTGAACAGCTACCAAAAAAACCCCAAAAGCAGCACCACCACCAATCTTACCACAAACTAGAAGACTCATTTACAGCCCCAGCAAGCACTTCTACCCCAATCTTCTCCGATTAAGAAGGTATTGCACAAACATGATAAGGATCTCAAGACATCTGCATGGCTTGTGTTCTCTGAACAGCACAGCTTTTTTATTCCTAGTCTTACTTAGTTTTATTCTAGGCTTTCTAGCTGGACTACTTCACATCCTTATTTACTACTTTTATAAGCTGTTTCCTGTCTGGTCATTCTATTTAAGTAAATCCCTTCGCCCATCATGCCTTCCACGTATTTTTTTTCTTCCATGTATCATTTATGTGCACGTCTCAATTGGTATCTGACCTTTGTAAAGAAAAGAGGGGGAAAAAAAAAAAATAATCACTTGATCTACTGTTTGCTTTTTTCTGAAGAACTTTACTACATTGCTGCCCAGACTCCAGCATCCTCAAAGGTTTTTGCAGACAGGATAATGATTTCATTTGAAATACAATCCCATTTTGGGTAAACTAACACTGTTTAAGGTCTGTTAAAAAAAAAAAAAAAGGTTTGTCAAACCACACAGTAAGAATTCAAGAGAACGCATAAAGTACTATGTAATTCTGTGGTCCCCCACCTCATTTCTTGGATCAGCTGCAGCGCACAAGACAGAAGGTTTATTGCATTAAGAAACAATCTCAAACGTAATTTTTTTATGCATCTGCTGCAGATTAGAAGATTCAATGAAACAAGCGAAATCTCAGTTTCGTTTCAAAGGGTTTTTTAAAATACTGTTGGGGACATCCTTGCAGACTTCTGCCCAAAACATTCAGTTTCAGAGAGCAGAGTCGGGGCAGTTAGTGGTCAGCTACCGCCTTGGCTGCCAGGTACTCACCGAGTTTGAGTAATTCAGATAGCAGATCTGACAAGGCATATCCTGGGCTGATGACCTTGTGTTCATCTGGCGCGTTCGAGACTTTTTACTTGGATTAATTACATGACACTCTGCAAAGAGCTTCTCCAAGTTGCCATCGAAGTACCTGCAATAACACACACAAGAGAATGAAAATTTAACTCCCTTCCCTGTAAGTCAGTTTTAAAATTCTGCTTGGGAGTTAAATGTACAAAGTTGGGTTTAATACTTCAAAAAGCTCACACCCCTACTACTTTTAACAAACTCTTCACTAACAAAACACAACACAGCCCTGACCATAGAGGTGAATACTGGACAACTACATCATTTCAGAGATTTGGGCTTGAATTGCGCACCCGTGAAAATGCAGGTACCTTCAATTCTTCAGCTGCATTTCAAGTAATTCATGATTCTCCACAGTGATTTCTTTGCATTAAACCAAAGCAAGAACTTCTTACTTCACAGTCCAGGCATCAGGACACCTTCCCAAAGCACGGGTTTGATGCCCCCAGGTGCAATTCTCTTTTCAGCTTAAGCCTTCCATCTTCCCCTAATATTCTAATCACTAAAACATTAAAGAGGAGGCAGGAAGCAGCAATCAGTCACGGTTTGTGATTCAGCAGGTCCCTAGTTCCTGTACTTCATGTTTTCCTCCATGTACTCAGATTTACATTAAGTGTGCCTCAAAGAGGTCCCGGATTTCAATTTTGGCACTTCCTGATCCAAGGAGAAATGCATCAGCAGGGTCAGACACTTGGTTCAGCTGATGGAGCACTGAGGCATGGTCACCGATCTCCAATTAAGGCCACTGCAGGTCTACGTTTCACACACTTCAGTCATCTCCAGAGTCTGGGAACAACTGCTGCTGGGCCAGGCCTCAATCAGATCAGGACTCTGATCTCCAGTGAGACCAGTCCTCAGTTTCACACTGAACACCTTGCCCGTGCCCAAAGCCTGCAGAGCTAACGCACAGTCTACCTCTTGGGTCAAAATCCTGGCCATTTGGGTATCTTTTGTCTCCAGTCAACCTGAGATGTTTTAACAACCTCCTAAGAAAATACAACTCCAGGTTTACAATGCTTCCAAAGATTAGATCTCTCATGGAAGGGAGGATGCAAAATTAGTTGGGTGGAGATAGAAGACCACTTTAATTCCTATTCCCTTAAGAAAAAAATACTGTTCTGGTTTAGCCTTACAGAAAGCTCTTCAACTTGGTAAGGAGGACCAGATTTGAAAGAAGAGTGAGTAAGCAGGTCAGCCTCCTCCCAATATCACGACACAACGTATCTTTCTCCAGTCTGCAGCAGCTGCAAAGAACTAATCAAATCTAATTAGCCAGCTAACCTGCATGGACATCCCCCATTCAGTGCCAGTAAAAAAGCCATCCCCACCATCAGCAGCAAGTTAAATACAAACAAGGTTGCACCTACCTAGGAGAAAAAGGAAAACAAAACACGTTTGACTGTAGTGCACTCACATTGAAGACCAGCAAATTTACTCGCAGCTGACAACTGTCCCTAAAGAGTCATTACAACGCACATACTTAAACGCATCACAAACCAGACCAGAGTAAGAATCTGCTGTCCACCAACAGATAGAAAAGAACCAAGACTTGCCACTGGGAGAAAGAAGTTATTAGGTGTCCCTCAAATCTGGGACTGAGCCTGGTATGCAACATCTCACCCCAAACGCCTCTGGCTACGTGGTTTTATCCTGCAGTATTCCCACAAAGTTCCAAATCCACAGCAGCTCTCTTACAGCACTACCTACCAACAAGACTTGACGTACAGTTAAAAAGGGTTAATTTCACTGCTGGTTCATACATTTCTTGATGCAGTTCACATGTTTTATATCTTAATTTTCGAGACACTGAATTTTGAAGGTGGTGGTGAATTCTGGCACTGCAGTATACACGAGGCTTTGCCACTGCTCTTCATTGTTAGCTCAGGGATTTAACTCAACCAAGTTACTTTGTTTGCCTTCAGGATTACTTATATCTAGACAATTTTAGCAAGTGAATTCAGTGCAGTCCCGTTATAGGCAATATTAAAGAGTCATGAATAAATATTAACTCCACAGAAGGTTTCCAGCCTTCAAACTGTTCTTATGTGCAGCACAACCAGTGTAGGACATCCTCCGTTTGAAAGGAGCAGACAGTTGGGTGTGACGTTTGCAAAGAAAATAGTTTTGAAGACAAACGCTGTGATGCAACTTGCACGTTGGCATTCATGGTCAGCTAAATGCTTATGGAAATACCAAAGATATTTGTAATGGTGGGCTTTTTTTAAGGGTGCATATCCACATCAGGAACAGCTTGACTTCACCACTTGCACCAGGCAGTTGTATTTTTATGAAATCCCCGCAAAAGCTGCTCTTCTGAGCTACAACACCTACTGCCCTACACCAAGAAATACGGACAGAAAGCCACCAGCAACTGCTTTTTGCCTGGAATTACCTATTCCCTCTGAATACCATGGGGTAACTAATTCAGAACAACCAGTTCCTTCCCAGGCTTTCCGTAGTTTCCCAATAACAAATACAAGATTTGATATCATGTGTTTCTTGGGGCTAAAAGCTCATGATAAAGGTAACTCAAGTAAGATGCATAGACTGGAGTCTTTAATCAATTTAAAGATTTCCAAAGCACCAACATGCAGGTGCTTATCTTTTGGTACAACAGCACAGCTCACAATAAATGGTTTCCATCTCAGAAGTGCCTGGTCTCTCCCACACTTACCCAGGAGAAGCAAATGAGGCAGCTGAGACTCTCAGCCAGCGCCATGCAAAGGAGGGAGAAAACATACATCCAGGTGGAAAAAAAGGCTACATTTTGCCTTTTTAGCTCTGTTGCACTCTTAATTCTTACAGTATTCACTCCGCTCTTTGGGATTGCCACTTGGAAGCCTCACCAGTGTTGAGGAGAAACAGGGTATTGAGTATTCCTCCTTCTCCATGCTGTTTTCTTTTAATGCACTTGCTTTCTTTGCTATGCCAGGGTGTGCTGAGCAAGTAATTTCCACAACTATTTGCACATTATGTGTCTCAGACTCAAAGTCATGCTGTCACTGGGCAAGAAGAAAATAAGAACTCTAGAAAACGCAGAAGAAAACCTGGATCTCCCTCAAAATACACAGTTGCAATGGGTACTGCAGAATACAGTCCAACACCTCTCTAACTGCTCCTTATGCAAATACACCAAGGGCCCAGTCAAAAGAGTTCCTGCAATGGTTAAGAATGACTCTTTAATTCCTATTACCACACCTTTTTTCCCACTTGTTCAAGCCTCACCACAGACCATTGTTTAAGCAGATCTCCCTTCCCTCTTCCCATGTTCTTCTGTCAAAGGATTCACAGGCAGTAGCTGTAGCATCCTTTCCCAACACAGCAGATAAGCTTCTTGCATGACATTTCTCCACTGCCTTGTCCCAGCAAACCTTCTCAACCACTGGTTTCCATTTCTATTCATCCTTCTTGAATCCAAGGAAGCCAAAACAAATGTGACCCCCGCTTAAGATCTCACTACAACTTCATACAATCACCAACATTCTTCCTGTGAATCTAATGCATTCCAGATGATATCTACCTTTCTCCACAGCTCCTTTTCCATCTCTCTGTTGATGAGAGATCTTGTCACACTTTATTCCACTTTCATTGCTAGGATCCTCCCAGCTGTCTGGGGTTTTTCTCCCCTGTATGACATCTGCATCCTCCTCTGAACCAAACGCCTCCAAACAGATCTGTGCCAAGACACTCATTAACACTAACAAACCTTCACCCCAGAAGTAACCGACAAGGGAATTACTAAACAGGCTCCATCTAGTCTGCCACTTCCCTTTTGAGCAAAGTAACTCCATACACACCATACTAACAGCGGAACCCAATGCATGCTACATATTTTATATCACATAGTTGCATGCCATCATCTCTGCTGTGAAACGCAGGAGAAAAACCCTTTAACTCCCTCCTTGCTTCCTTCACAACTCCAGAGGTTTTGATTTTTCCTCAAGCCATCCCTCAACTTCTCGCTCTTAAAGGGTTGCTTGGTCCTTATTTTTGTCTTAGGGAGGAGCACAGCACCTTTAACATTTTTTTAAATCCTTTATCCTCTTCTCGCTTTGCACATTCAGTAATTCTAGTGCTTCTGACACTCAAGAAATGTTACAGTCTATTCAAGACTAGACTCTTTGCTCAATACAGCTGACTTCAACAACCGGTTCTATTAGTTTTTCAAAATTCATCCTCTTCATCACAAAGTTGTTTTCTCTGCTACTTCAAAATGAACAGACACACCAGCAAATTCTTTTCAAGTTCTCCTAGAATTTCTTCACTGCTTACCAACACCAAGTCCATAATAGCATCAGGTCTTTTTGGCAGAGGGATCAAGCTGTCAGCTTCTTTATTTCCTCAAAATTTCCTTCTGCTGTTGGTAACTGCCTAATCACAATTTTCTAGACATAATCAAATCCTGTCCAAGGAATTATCAAAGAAAAAGCCTTTTCACTTGGGGGGGGGAAGCTTCTAGTACACACTTTGGGATATTTACTTTAGTGAAAGGACATTTGGGAATGTCAGAGAACCAGTATACTCGCAGTAAAAGATATCTTCATACCAAAAAGCCTGCCATACACAATTTTTCACCTGTTCAGCCTCTGCTGAATCACGTTAAGTGCTTATTTGCCCAAAAGAAAGCTGACAGCCAGGTACCCACAGAGAGGAGTCAGACCCTGAATGCAAGGGGAAGAGGCAATCTGGGCTATTAGCCAAGCCACTGGGGCCACCCTGGCATCCATCCTCTGCACAGAAGGAACAGAGACATGCGGCCACCGAGATAAGCACGTACGAGGGACTGCAGTACCTCTGTCTGTACCTCCAGGGATTAAATTGGGCCTTTGGCTGCATGCTGGAATACTTTTCTTTTAAAAAAGGAAAACTGCCGGGGAAAGGCACATAAAGCAGGAGAGCTGCATTTTAGTCTCTTCATCATGGGGAGGTTCATCCCCAGAACTCCCCTCAGGAGGGACGGATGCTATCAGCCAGAATAAAATTGGAAGGTAACCAAGAAAAAAATTATAAGCTAAAGCACTTCCTTCACTTAATTCTGAGGTCACCTGCCCAATCTACACCTGTTAAAGTCTCCTGTCCCTATTAACCAAGCTTGTGAGACAGAGGAAAACATAATATTTAACATCTTTATCTTCCAAAACACAAGCAGCATAGCAGAAGCTGAACTCAAGTACTTCCTCCAGTACTCACTTCCATCCCACAAACAAATCCACCCCAAAACATCAATTTTACTTTTGGACACAGTCAAATAATTAGTGCCCCACCAGTGGGATAGGGCAGTTTTTTTAATTGGGGCTATTACTTCATTGTAAGTTGAATAAATACCTGTAATATATGTGCCCTCTTAATAACGCCATGCAATTATTCCATGACAAAGCTGGCACAGACAATAATAACCTGTTTACTAAAAATATGCATAATAGTGAAAAAAAAAAGCTATTAAGAGGTTTTCACATTTTAAAACATGGAAATTTTCATCTCACAAGCTCAGACCTCACCACACACTTAACACTTATCAAAGAAGAAGCCACTCCGTTTATCTGCTTTACTACAGGCAAAGTTTGATAAGGCTGCCTGTCAGGTCACGCTGACTCACGATGAACTAAGGTAAAACAGACACTGGCTAGGTACTGTAAATATAGGCCATTAAGCAACTGCATTCAAGCTCTGACTTGGTGTGAAATCAAGCACCCAAAATTGCACCCAAACATTACATCTTCGCAAGCATTAAACCCACCCAGACTGCAGGCAACAACAGGAATTTCCTGGGAAGTCTTCCTAATGGTTATCAGGAGTAGAAGAGGCCAAATTTATACCAGTTCCACTGTTCAGAGTCCCCCAGGGGAAAAAAAGAATAAATTATATATACTTCTTCAACACTGCTGCAGAACATGCATTCAATTGGTGTTAAAGAACAGTGTGTGCGAGTGCTTTTCCTTGGGGCCCGCAAGCAGGGCGAGAGCAGCGGTTACCTGCCAGCTCCGCAGTATAAGCAGAACCTCCAACTCCAGGGTCAGGCTCTGCCGGGCTTTAGCCACTGCATGCTGACCAGCAAGCCAGCACATGTTTGTGAGCTGGAGATTTCAAACACGAGACTATTTTCTTTTTTTTGTGGTCAGATGCTGAAGATGCAGTGAATGGATAGTGTTACTTTCAAGTAAAATGTAAGGTTTGGGGTTTTTCCCTTAAAAAAAAAAAAAAGTAGTGTTTAAATTTTTTTTTTCCCCCCTATTACAGCATGCTTCCCTACCCCACCATGAATGCTTCCCGGTGTTTTTTAGCTCATTTTCACCAGCACAAATCTGCAATAAGATTTGCTGGACACACACAAAGTCAAGCAAGTCTCAAAAGTGATCTCTGTTTTGGAGGACTAACCAAGCCTAAATTTGGGCTTCATCAGCTTCTCATGTTCATCTGAAAGAGAATGACCTCTATTTTAGCAAAAAGATGTGATCTGTAGCTAGCTCATGGCACCATTTCCAGCTCCATCCCTATTTCAACGTGATTGTTTTGCACCCTGGCTACTGAAGTGACCACCTGCCTCTCACCCTTGCATTCACCAATTACCACATCCATCACAAAAACCTTCTTGAAGGCTACAAGCCAGCTCTCACCATCTTCCCCAGCCTCCTGCTCCTGCTTTAACCCAGCTGAGCGTCGGTAGAGCACTGCAAAGGGCTTGGTGGAAGCTATCTGGTGAAGAAGTGACAGAAAGCAGCACCAGCTACTCGAGAGAAAAATGTTTTAATTTTTTTTTCTAACATAACAGGACTTCAGCACCAAAACTGCAACTAGTGTGCAGTAGGTCTGCGTAAGGAAGGGTCATGTACTACATTACTCACAGGATCAATCCTACAGAATTAAGATAAGTATTTTAATGAATATGTACCAACAGTAAATATTTACCTGTGGACTTTGTAAATATTTACACGTACTTAAAATGTTTTGGTTGGAAACTGTAAAAGCCTTAACAATAATACCTCACACAGAAGTGGCTGACACCTTCCTCTGAAAAACCCCACAGCCCAATTTTTATTTAACTGATGGCAGCCTTAAACAAGCTAAAAAACCTACTGAATAACAGATGACATTTGAGTACACTTAGGCAGAGGTATCTCAAAGTGAGAATGGAGGTAGCCAAGGTGAGCGAACTTTAGCCTGACCAGAAGAACCAGCAAAAAAACTCAAACGCAAAGAAGTGAACAGACACACGACAGAAAGAAGGAACTAAATCAGAATGCTTAACAGTTGTAGTCAGAGTTAAATAGACTCAATGTGACTATATTTGTAACACAAAGCTTTCATACTTCCAACATTAACTAAAAGAGGTCAATCTCAGGGAAGAAAGCAAAGACTAGAAAGCTTTAAAATAATATAATCCCTTCAGAAAAAAAAAAAATCTAGGCCAAACAAAACATAAGAGATAGCTGAGAGCCACCACTAACTGAAAGTGTTACACAAAGGGGGCTAAAGGTGTCCTAAATCCCTTATCCCAGGAGAGTGGAAATATTTAAACTCCAAAACTATCCACTAGCAGACTGAAAACCTGCTGTTCTCCCACGCTTGTGCACCAAACTACAGGGGTTCTGCCCACAGCAGAGAGCACCCACAGGCCGATAACGGGTATTTATCAATTCAACAGCACTTCCACCAATTGTTTCTGCACATGGTTTGAAGACTACAAAGCATTCTATCTCCTGATCACCAGGCAAAGGAAAGGGCAATGGAGAGAAGGCCAAACAAATCCCACCAGGCACAGAGTCCTTCTGCTGTCACCCCCAATCCACCTGCTTGTGTCTCGTAATAGCCATTAAGACCAGCAAAGACCATAACAACCAGTAAGTCCCTGTACTGCCTTTATGCTGCACCTGGTCCAGACTGATTCTCCCCCCCTTCCTGAAGCTTCTACAAGTAAACCGAATTGTCCAGCTCACTCACACTCTCTTCAACAGCAACACTGGCACTGAAAAAAAAAAAAAAAAAAACAACAAAACAAAAACACAAGTGCATTACCACTGGAGCTGGATTTGACCTCATTCTGGTTTCTGCTGGGATAGAGTTAATTTTCTTCCCAGCAGCTGCTGTGTTTTGGATTTATTATGAGAATAATATTGATAACACATTGTTTTAGTTGTTGATAAGTAGTGCTTATATTAAGTCAAGGACTTTTTTCAGCTTCCCATAGAAGCTGAGGGAGCACAGACAGGACAAGCTGGCCAGAGGAATACTCCATACCATAGACATCAGGCTCAGTATATAAACGGGGGTAGCCCAGGGGGCAGAAATCCACGACTGCTGCTTGGGACGGGCAATCAATCACCGGGTGGCGAGCACCACTCATTTTGTATATTCTTTTACCATTATTATTGTTTTCTCTTCCGTTACTGTTCTATCAAACTGTCTTTATCTCAACCCACACGGGTTTTTTTCTTTCTCTCCCTCTTGTCCCCATCCCGCTGGAGCTGGAGGACTGCAAGTGAAGAGCTGCATGGTCCTAGTTGCTGGCGGGGGTTAAACCACCACAGGCCTCCACTATAAAAAGTACCTTTACCAGCAACATTCCCCAAGAGTTGGGAATCAAAGATGAGAAGTAACCATAAAATGCTCTGCTCCAAGGAGGAGGAAGAGGCAAAATTCAAGCCACTATTTACACACACACTAAAAAACCCTAGAGCTGCAAAGATAAAGACAAGGAAGGCAGATGCACTTCACCCGTACTTTTATCGGTCAGGAACCACTTAGTCTCAGTGAGACTAACAAACAAACATGTCAGGAGTACGCATACTAGAATGACACGCAAGAGCAACTAAAACCAAATCTGAAACACTTGCAGGATAACAGGAACCTGTTCCTGCTTGCTTTCTTCCAGAGCCTGTGAAAATCCCGTGCCTGTATGTGTTCAAACTCGAAGGCATCCCTTCCTCCAAGGGACAACTAACTTCCAAAACTTCAGGTCTAATAGGCAGTATTATTATTTTAAAAAAGCAGTCACTCTTAGCTGGGAAAGTCTAAGGGGGAACATTTAGAGCTTACACAAGAGATTCATCCATTCTCACATTAATCTGGTAATAAATTTTTCTTGCAGGTCTGAAGCAAAACGTGGCTGCGTGCTAAGATGGCTGCTTACCTCTCCATCAGCTTCTCTTTATCCCAGTTGAAATGGCTAAGCAGTATTCGAGTGATAGTTGCTGGATTCTAGAGAAAGAAAAGAAAAAATAATAAATACATGACTAACTGCTTGACCAAGTTGCTATACTGTTACAAGAACATCAAGCAGAGTTTTGAATAAGCAAATTGAGAAATCGGTGTGTCTGATAACATGTATTGTCTGCACAGATTAGGTTAACTAACACATACTAGAAAATGGTTTGACTCAACAGATAGAAAAACTTTGAAAGAGCTCTATAAAGCAAAATGACTACATAAAATGAGACTACAGTTGAAGATTTAAGGAACAGGTTAGTTACTGCTACCACAACCGATGCCCATGTGCCAACATCTGCCTGTCTAGCATGCTTACATAGTGTAAACCCAGGATGTTTTCAAAGTGCAGGAAGGGCTAATTGCCATCCATCCCGTTCATTTTCTTCTGCAGAAGTTCCACACTATCTGCAGAAAAAGAGTATTTCTTGGTTGTCTCAGCCCCAAACACCAAAACACTTGGGCTGAAAGCTCTCCCAGAAAGTAACCGGCTGCCAGTATAAGATGACAATGTCCTCTGAAGTCTCCAGATGCTCCCAAAGCACCCTGAGATTCAGCAAATACTATGCAATTACACAACTAAGGGAAGAAATACAGGCTAGAAAGGTCAGAAATAGGACGGGAAATAAAAGCTGTTTTTCACTTGTACACAAGTTTTTCTTCCAACTTAATCCATATCATCAGCCAATGGTTTGGTCAAACGAGAAACGTCACAAACCATATGGCTCCTGTTACACCCCAGAACTGTGTTTTAGGGCCCTAAACCCAAACAATCTCAGCTCAGTTTGAGGACCATTTCCATGCAACAGAGGCAACAGCGAGAGCCTATGTGTACTTTGCCATTTGACACCAAAACGGAAGTTTGCCTTCGGGCAAATTTTCAATGGACACTCTGAAGCTGTTGAAAAGTAGGACATAAACTAGCAATGTGATTTTCTGAGCCCGCGGGCTATAGCTACAACTTGAAGCTGCCAAAAGCTAATGCTGCCACCCAAAGCAGTGATCCTGCCCCATCCTTATCCTCAGCCGCACACTTGCATGTCCTGCGCTCACCCACCCGGGCTAGTANCCCCGACTGAATCAGTTCCCCAATCTGCTTCATTGCCTGACCACACAACCAGCTGCATTAGCACAAGGGAGAGGGCAGGAGGGGACAAGCGGGGCAGCATCTTTCAGCAGGGGCACCAACAAAACGTTCACTGAAATAAAGCCCTAGGGTCAAAATGTAAGCACAAAGAACCAGTCTTGCGGCTTATACTATAAAAAGTGACACTCCTCTCCCTCTGCAGTGTGTTCTTACTCTTCTTACTAATGCCAGCACATCTTGTTTAAGGCCAAATTGAGAATTTTTTCCACCTTAAAAAGCCCATGTGAACAAAACCAGCTTTAGAACAGTTAGACCAGATCCCTGATCCAGTCCATGTGGAGCCCCATAAACAGCTGGGACAGCCAATCTGCTATGCAGTATTGGGCACAAAACCCAGAAACGGGTATTGCCAAACACCCTGTATTGTGAAAACACGGCCCCAGTCCCTCTTTGAACAAGTCTCCCAGACGATACGGATCCAAGCTCCTAACTGCTCTGCAAAACAAAACAAGGAGATGCTTGGCTGACAACTGCACATGACTGGCCGTGACAAGACAGCGAGGGAACACCTCAACCTTCAGCACACTAGCAGGAGTCCAGCTAACAGTGCTGCAGCCGCCTGCTATGGGGACAATCCCGTTTTAAGCACATTTACCCATTTCCTTGCGTCAAAAGCAGCGATGGTGCAGCTCTGGGTCTAGCTGGACTAGCCTGCTGTTCTGATGGGAGTTATTTTGCATGGCACATCCCTGGAGGTGTTCAAGGCCAGGCTGGACAGGGCTTTGAGCAACCTGGGCTGGGGGGAGGTGTCCCTGCCCATGGCAGGGGGGTTGGAACGGGATGATCTTCAAGGTCTCTTCCAACTGTAACCGTTCTATGATTCTGTTTTCCCCTCTCTTTGTAGCTCTCAGCCAAAGCAGCAAGCTGATACGCCTCACTATGCCATTGTGATGTGGATCCAGAATATAAACCCAGAGGCAAGGGCGAGATGCTCTTCGGGCTACAGGACGGTCTTTGCCCAGTTTGCATCTCCTAGAGAGACGCAGCCTCAACTTTCGCCCTGGCAGCAGGGCCGACAAGCGCTCTGCCTGGCCAACACTGCCAAGGTGCTGCAGCCAGGCGGGAACCATGCTCAACCAGCATGGAACCCCATGTAAAGAGAAGAAAAAGAGTTTGAGAGAAAGCTTTCCGACAACATCAATTCCTGACCCAGCCTAGTGCGCAGTGGCACAGAGCCTGCGCCAGCACTGCAGACAGAGGGGAGCGAGCAGTTCCAACTCTTTCAAGCCACCAAGCAGCCAAACGGGAATGTAACGGTCTGCTTCACCAAAGGGCTACTTCAGCCTCTCTCAGGGCTTTAGTTTTTGATCTTTCTAGGTTACTTTGTATTTGGGACTCCACATCATCTTTTTCTATAATACTGTCTTCTCAAACGTAAGGATTCTCCACTTAGACTAGCAATCTGCTAAAAAGATGCAAAGATACAGTATTTTCTTCACTTGTCAAGCAACAGTATTATGAGAGCTTGAAATTAGCTTCAAGTCTTGTCCTACCTTCTGCTACACCAGCCCACTTGGCCACTGTATTAAGACTTCTGGGAATACCTATTAATCACTTAATAGGCTAAGAGGCCTAAGAGGTAGTGGTCTCTGTCCGACTTTTCTTTTTGAAGACGATGACAGACAGGCTCCCCCTGCACTGAAGGGTAAGTTATGCCATATTCGTAAGGAACTAAAGGGGTCTGCAGGGACTATCGAGTGCCACAAGGCCAATCCAGCAAATACCGCTCACCAAAGGACAAGTAACCATGAAGAACAAGAGGGTCTTGTTTCGTTGGTGGCTTCTCCATTTTCCCCAGCTTTCCAAAACAAGTTACCCTAGACCAGACACCACCACCACCACCCCACCACAGGTATCCCAGCATCACGAAAAGAAAGCTGATTTCCCACTGTATACAAAACAGCGTGTTATTTAGGATTATACTTCAGAGACCAGCACTGGTGGCTCGGTGTACAACACCACAAATAAGGAGTGGGGGGTAAGCTGTTGGGCTTCAGCTGCCTCTAGCTACAGCAGTATTTGTTCAACAATAAAAAGAAAAAAAAAAAGAAAAAAAAGGAAACACCAGCAGCATGACAAGCTCCTACCAAAAATAGCAGAGCTGCCTGCTTTCTCTGCTTGACACATCCAAGCTCTAGTACTTATAACTTAACTAGTTGTTTCATTGACACAGAAGGCGAGGATATGCCCTTGCTGGTACGCAGCACAGACAGCAATACAACCTGAGCTGGCATTACGCAGGGAGGACCAGAGACAGGGAGGGAGGCAGCACTAAGAGGCTTGGTTTGCATAATGTAAACCACAGTTAAATACAAATGCAAAAACCTCTGGCATTAAGGATTGTTCTAATTTAAGGCAAGGCACACTAACAAGGCACCGGGTAACAGCTGCTCCATGTCAGTTGCCTGCATGCACACACTTACCTCGCAATTATTTGGGAGCAGTTATGGAGGAGTAAATCACAGCATCGATCACAATGAGAAGTTAGCTACTGCAGAGCAGCTACGTCCTCTAACTCGGCCATAGGGGGTTAAAACACCACCAAAATAATTTGATGTTTCAACCCTTGTTTGGACACTAGTTCTGCTATGGCCCCGTATCAACCCTGTCACAGCTGTACAAGCCCTCAGCAACCACTTTGGACACTGGCTCCGTGCAGCACTGTGGAAGTTAACCGAATATTTAAACACCACCAGATTACGCAGAACTGGTTTGTTATAGTTTCTGTTCCGAAACTGGATGGGCTTCTCATTTGGCACACAGGATTACTGTCTATGACTCTTACACCACAAAGATTAGTTATGAACAGGCTACGATGCTGCTCAGATGGGATTACTACTTAGGCTTGAAGCTGCAGCACGGAGAAGTGTGCTTTTACAAAGGCTATTTTCTGTTTACAAAGAAAAATGTTAATAAATAAAGCAACCAGAAACAGACAGCAAGCAAGGGAAAAGCAAACCACATTCAAACACTCTGTTTTCCTCCAAACGTGGTTTGATGAAAGCTGAAACAGCAGATCTCGTTTACAACAGCCACCTATTCAATTTTACATGCTGCAGCCGAGGAAGAGTGCCTCGAGCTCAGGGCAGCGAGCCTGTTGATATCCAGATAGGAACGAAACCCGAGGAAAGCAGCCATTTTGTTGAAATTCTCAGGGCAATTTGAAAGAGACACTGTCACAACTATCTCGCAAACAAAACATTCATGATAAAGCTCTGCCTGGAGAGAAAACAGTGATTTTGATTATTTTTTTTTTAAGGCTAACAAAGCAGCCAAGTCCCAAATGTGCTTCAAACAGATCCCACTTCACCACTGCTTTTCACCAGAGGTATTTACATTTATTATCATTACCAACGGTGCCATGCTCAGGCACACCAATGCAAGAGGGAGATACAGGGACAGGAAACCCTGCAAACGCCTGGACTTTTCCAAAGAAGCATTATTAATTGCAATAAACCCCCTTAATTTAATAGAGTTTAAATGAACTGGAAGCTTTGTCACCAATATCTCGGTTGAATTCTTTTTGCTGTCAAAATAAGAAAGTATGAATCGGAAGGAGGAACCTGGATGCACTTAAATGCGTAAGTGAATTATAAATTAAAGGTTACTAGGACATTAGCTTAAATCAGAATTTCCAATCAGCGTAATTTGCTCAATGACAGTTTGCAGTACTTGATCCATTCATGTTTGCACCCATCAAGAAAAGCTGCATGGTTAATTGCGGCAGTTATTACCCACAAAAGCGTATTTTAGAGTTCAGTTTCCCATCACGTGCTGGGAGTAAGCTTCTGTTTCAATTTCAGCATTCCCTGCAGATAAAAACTACTGAAGAACAACCTAAGCTCAGTTCTCCAGCATAATCCTTTCCCACCTCCTGGAGACACGGTACTGATGAAGTCTTCATTTTGTTTCTTTTCCACTTCATGGCTGGTTTTGTTTTCTAAACATGGCAGCTTTTGCATTTCAACAGTTTTCATCCCAACTGCACTATCTATATATCCCAATAGCAGAGGCTTTTTTGGACTTTGCTTGGTTTTCTACACAATTGCTTTTGCACTTGTAAATCAAAGTAGACACTCCAGAAACACCGGCTTTGCCCAAGCCTCAGACATCTGTAAGCGGTTCAAACCTCATCAACATCCACAGCCATATTCCATGGGTGCATAAGTGACACAAGACCGTATTTAAATTCCACAGCAGAAGGAAAGCAACTGGTTTCACGCTGGCTGACAGCAAAGAGTAAAAGTTTTGCTTGGTGGTGACATACCGCACACACTGGTGGAGGAGCAAACGGCCATCAAAAGAACAGCTCAGAAGCTACCGCCTGTCTGAAACCAAGCAGCACAAACATTTGCTCCCGTAAAGCAGCATCTAGGGACAGCCTGTCACACCACCACTGTAAATATTTAATCAGTCAAAACCCCAGCCTTTGCCAGTAGGAGAGCACCAAGTGGAAATTCCAGCTGCCCTCCAAGCACGGGCAGGATCAAACGGCATCTCCAAAGCTTGTCACCACACACACAACATGGAAAGATGCATTAATAAAAGAATAACAAACATGTCACATTTTATGTTAGCAGGTAGAGTAAGAGCAACCTTATCATGAGAAGGTTTAAAAGATTTCTCCATAAATTAAAAAGATATTTTTGGCTTGCCTCAGGAGTAGCTCTCACCAACGCCCTGCAGACCAGCATCATCAGATGTGCTACGTGTTTTTCCTCACTCCTCTCCAGATGACTCTAGGTCACGGAGGTGGTGTACCAGCAGGCATGCCCTAAACCTCAAGACCTATACAAACAGGCAATACTCAATTGCATTAAGTGCCACCACCAAGCAGAAGCTGAACCCCCCTCCCAGAAGTCTTCAATTACTTCAAAACCCAACAGGTTTGCACACTGACACTCCTTTCTGAAGGACAACAGCTCCTCCTCCACCCGTGGCACAGAACAAGGACAACCAACACAACAGACCAGGCACCATACAGCTCCTTCCTTCGTGAGGTTCCAACAAAGTGGACAAGAGCCTGAAATTCTGCAATAACTAGGTCATCTGCACTGTTTGAACACCATTGCTTTTCACTCACATCTCTCCCAGCCCCATACAGGTAACCTTAAGACATAAATATACAGAGTAGAAAGTATTTTAAATCAGCTTTTAGCCCCAATCAGCTTACAGTAAGGCTGTCATCGTCAGTTTGCATTGTTTCGCAAGTGCACTGAGCAACCTTCGTTTGTGAAGATCCATTCACATCTATTCTTTCAGGAGACAATTACAGGAAGTCTTACAAGCACAAAAGCTCGTTTCTAGCAGCTTAATAAAAATCCCACGAACCAAACATAGAAGATGAGATATAAGTGCTGAGTACTTCCAGGACATGATCTTCTAAAGAGGCTATCTTCAAACTTGCTAGTTTTTAAACATTGCTGACTGTGTACTCAGAAGCTGCTGGAAAACTTGTGTGTAATCTAATATGCCCTGGCTCGATTACAGACAGAACACAAGAGGGCTGCTGGGAGAAGAGGGGGACAGGAGCTAAACAGATCAGTCTGCCACCACCCAGCCATAGTCTCCTCCTCTGCCATCCCCTGAGGTCTGGGAGAGAATCACACTGTGGTATGTTTTTGCCACCTGACAGTTTATGGGGCCAGCAGAACACACACTGGTGGATCCCGGATCCTTCTCAGCTTCCAAACACCTGTTACAAATAATACCAACAAAATCAGTACTATTCAAGCTCTGTGCACCCAGTGAGGATATGATCTTCGCATCCTACAGCCACACTGAAGCCACACTAAGTGACTTTTTCAAATTACCTACCTCTGAATCACCCCAAAATTTACCTGTTTCCTGCTACTGGTATTTCCAAGCAACTCCGCATGAAGCCAGGCTATTTCCCTGTGACATCGCCAGTCACTGCTGTCAACCACTGCCCTCCAGCCAGCATTTACCACTTCACTGTAACTTCCCATTAACAAATCCATAGGCTTCAGCTTCAATGTTGATCACGTCCTTAGCTTCCTACATCTTTCTTCATCTCATTAACTTCCCTTCACACATCATCTCTTAATTTTGAAAATTAAGTTTTACAGAATTACTGAGTTAGTACCATTACATGACGGCACCAAATGGCAGCTTATTATTATGATCTCAGTTTGTAGTAACCTATCTGCACTTTACTGATTGTTTCTTGCTCTGATGAACATGCACTCTTTTAGCAGAGGAAGATAATAAAAAGCAACTTTGGAGAAAACTCTATTACTTCGGTTAATTGGCTCAAGAGACAGAAATGAAGCAGTCAGCTGCTTTACATTTTCTCTGAGCCTTTTGGAAAGTTTTCAGGTTAATGATTAGGAGCTGCAACAAAGATCCATTGTCTAACAAAGCTTTTAAAATCAGAAAGAAAAAAAACACTAAAGCAACAACTCCATCACGAATTAGTAAATTTGCTAATTCAAAAACTGAATTCACACTGTAATACTTCTAAATAAAAGAAGATGGGGTGGATTTGCCATGCTGCTCAAGTGTGTGCTGGGCAGCGCTGGCTCTCAGATGACTGCAGAAGCTCCACCACCAACTCAACACAAATTAGAAACTGCATATGGGCTACGATCAGGGAAGGTATTTTCCAGTATTTCAGCTACACTTGCTTCCATACCAGGAGATCTATGGTTTGATGACAGGACACAGAGAGATGTTAACCCTTATTTTGTACATTTAATTTGAAGAACATTTTGGCCTCTACTTCCTTTTGTTACAGTTCTGAAGTATAAAGTCAAACCTTTAAAGAGCAAAGACCCAAAGGTGGAGAGGCCCTGTGAATTCAAGCAAATTTTGCTGCTGTACACTCCTTTAGGAGTATGGAACAAGAGGTCTCCAAATGTACACACTTTCACAAACCATTTTGCACTTTTAATAAAGACTACCATTGTTTTACTACCCACAAAGGGAGTATCACCCAAAGTATTTTGCTCCTCCTGGTGTCTCCCACCACAAGAAATCCCAACGTATGAGCTCAGCAAATCTGTGTGAGCAACATGAGCCACAGCTATAGTTTCTGGAGTTGCCACGGAACAACTATAGCTGACGTACTGAGAGAGAAATGGAGTGGGAGCACACGGGTGCCAGAGTACGCTTCAGAATGGGTTTATTCAACCCATTGCCTCCCACTCGTGAATTTGCAAAGACTTGCCTTAAAAAAAGAATAGGAGAAGGTGATGGCATCATTTCCATATAATTATTCCAGTTTACTATTTCAGTAGCTCCTTAATATCTCCCATTGCAGAGGAAGAAAACAGCACACAGCACTGCAGCAAAAGAGTTTTGGCTACCCTGAACGTAAAGCACCTGCAGGTTCTTCCAGGTAGAGTCCAGGTCCCTGGTAATCACCATCTTCCTCCTCGTGGCAAACCTACAGTCAACATCCAGTGCCTCACAGCGTTGCTTCTGGTAGGATGAGACATCAACGAAACAACCAGATGGCTGTTTAGAAAAAGCACTAACAGATCTCTGTGTCCCAGTCACAAACAACACACTGTCACCTTCCCTGCTCATCCACACAATATTACTCACACAAGCAGTGTCCACAAAGCATGTTTCACCCCCCTTCCCCTCTTGACATTATACACCACTGCTCTTCCAGACCCCCAGGCTCCGTTTTTCCCCTTCTATTGTACATGACCCCAACCCTATAAAAGCTGTCATCCCGCTACACTCCATTTTGACCCACCAGATAGTTACCGCACTGCTCCTAGACATGTACCACAAATGGATCCAGCTCCAAACAAGAAAACTGTTGGGTTTCCCCAGACCACAAGCATCCCCAACAGCAGAAAGCAGCAGCATCTGATACTTTCAGCCTCGCACAATCTCTCAGACCAACAGCCTCTAGAAAACTAGAAAAGACATTGGGTATGGTTTCAATTCTGGTCTCAAACCAATATGACAATTCACTAGTGCAGGGCTTGAAGAAGATATACTACGTTGGCTCAAGAGGAATGCAAAAGCACACTTTGCTACAGAAGGAAATTATGCTGAACAAAGGCAGAGGAGTTTAGTGACTGGGCAACATGTACCAAACCCCCTTGGCTTAGCCCAAGGGCAAGACTGATCAGAAACAGGTAAGAAGTCTCCTCCCTTGCACAAGATTTTAGAGACATCAAGAAAGCCTCTAGAAACCCAGAACGGCTTAGCTGTGCACCAACTCTATTTTTGCCTATGAGATGAAATAGCAGCTACTTGAATTATTATTTAACTTGGAAATAGGACAGTAAAACATGCTTTTCAGAGCCTATTCCAAAGAAGCTGCATCCCATCATCACCAGACCAAGAAGGAGCAGCTCAGAAAGTATTTATTTCAGCAGCAATACAAGCTGATGCAACCACTGGCTACAGGGCCACCTGCTGATGATCAGTGATGGGAGCACAACCGCTTGCACAGCTACAAGTGAACCAGACAGAGGAACTGACCTGGGTTAGGGTGGTCACTGGTTTCTTATAACCCAGACCGGGATCACTGTGTGGCCAGACAGCTGAGTTGGCACAACTCCGACAACAGGGACTCGCTTCCAAGAAATTTGATTGTGAAATCAGTCTGCTGCAAGCCATGTTGTCAGGCACGTCAAAGTTGGGTCTTCCCCATGTCAACATACTCTGCAAAGCATCTTGTCCCACAGACTTTAAAGCATATTAGGGTATAATTCACAATCGGAGATCCCACGCTTCTCCTTCATCATCCCACCAGCAACTTTAGCTTCCATCTCAGAAAGCAAAATCCAGAAAGATTGTTTGTCATCAAGAAGATGAATGCAAGAGTTCATCATCTTTCTTCCAAAAGCTTCCCCCATTTGCAAGACAGATCTCGAGGGAGGTGGCTGCTCAGGAGCACCATCCGGCTACTAAGAGAAGCAGGACCTAGCCTTGTCTGTATCATCATTACAGTGTCTGGCAGCTGGGCTACCAAACGGAAGACTTCTGATAGTAAACTGTGGGAATCCTGCCAATCTCTACAAAGATGTGTCCTCAACATAACCAAGTCATGAGGGCAGCAAGACAGAAATACACTTTTTTAGTCTTTTATTAGTCAATGTTGGAAAGACTAGAAGTGGCATGTGTCAGGTCAGCTACCCATCAAGTTAATAAAAGGAAAACAACCCAAAGCACCATGTTTGGGTTTCAGGAGAATGCTTTCTTCAGTGACTCAACTTCTGAATGAACTGTGTATTTCTGGGAAAGTACAGGTCTGCCAATGTGAGCTATGGGAACTGTCCTGGTTGCAGGCAGAAACAGTAAAGGAATAAAGCTGAAAGAGGAACTGCTTTTTCCTCTAAATCATTTTGTAGAAGTCTGAGGTGTCTCAAAAGAAAAAAAAAAAAAGGCAGCTTTCTCTGCTTTGTCTTCTTCACTCAAATACATACCCATAAATTAATTTCACTCTTCCACCAACCATAGTCTGCATCATACATTGCCAGATACTGGGCCAGAGGCAGGTTCACCCACAGGGCTGCGCCCATTTCAAGGGCTCATTCACAAAGATCTGCTGTAACGGAACAGTATCTGACAAAAAAATGCCTACTCCACTTAAAAAGAGACACCTGCACAGTCCTTCATAGGAGAGTATCCTACGGTAAGTAGTTCGTGATGTCAAAAGACTTTTTTTTTTCCCCTAGGATAACCTGAAGAAATAACACTACCATGGCATACTTGAAGCGTGTAGAAGAAATCAGGCAGACTTTGAAAGCATGAGAATATTTTTCTGACACCCAACATCACAGCAATACTGGGAAGGGTAAGGACAAATTCCCAATAACTTGGGTTCATTTTCCATAGAAATTTCCATAGCAGGTCTATCTGTAGGCTCAAACGTGTGCCAAGAAAACAACTAGCTTATTTTCTGGATTAAATTGTATAAATTCTCTGCAAAGGCCTCTCAAATTGTCCTTCTCTTGGTCTCAAAGGTCCTTCCAGATGATGATTAAAGACAGGCTGTCCTCTCTTTAGACAGCGTGCAAGCAGAGGATCAGACCCCAAGGTTGTTCAGCATAAATATCTCTCTCAAATCCTGTTTAAGTCTCAAATTGTTGGGCAATCTGTCTCCTACCCACTTTTGCTACTGGGCACTAATGGAGATCATCTATTCTATCACAGAAAGACAAAGAAAGACAGATTAAGTTGTTTATCCCAGAAGAAAAGATATAATCCAGGCAAATCATGCATCACCTCAAGACAACTGCCATTGAATTGATTCCTCAAAATCAGTTGTTTCCAGGATAACCCCTGACTGCGAACAGAGCTTTACTCCGAAGCGCACCGCCAGCACAAACACACAGTTCTTTTCACCCAGCAGTTATTACAGTGCTTGATTACAAAGCTTTTTCCTCTTCTGACAAGAACGAGAGCAAAAGGACAGGCTACCTCCTGCAGCAGAAGCCAGAGCTCTCAGACTTGCAGATACTTGGCGGGAAACAATCACGATGCAAAAATCTTAAAGTAACATGCATGTGCCCTGAATCCTGAGTTCTACTTCAGAACATTTTCCAAAAAATACATGGAAAGGGAGAAGAAGATGGTAAGGCACAATAATTTCTTCCACGAGCACAATGAAGTAGCACCCACAAAGATCAGAAAGTTAAAGATCTACCATGAAAACTAAACTAAAGCCATCCCAATTATAGCTTCTCTCATGGCGACAGCCAGATTAGCTCAAATGCATTCTGATACACGGTCACTGGTGGCATGCAACAGTTAACCCCTTCAGAGACAATGTGACTGATGAGAAACACAGGCTTCGCTCAAGAATTTTTAGCCAGCGGCACTTCACCAGAGCATTAGAGAACTTTTATGGAGAAAAAAAAATCCTTAACATTCTTCCATATTATCTTTCTCCTCTGGGCCTCAACTTTGGTGAGCATCCAAACACCAGGTATTTCTCGTCACTTGTCTGTCCCTTATTGTTTCCGATTTTGTCCCTTCCTCAAAGCAGCACCCACTTTTACGAACCATTCCCTCCTCTGGCACGCTTCACTTGGACAGAGAGGAAATTTTACCCACTCACTGAAGCAGCAACACAAATAGTACTTTAGGAAAGAAAAAAACACACCTCCCTTGGGCTGACTTTATCTCCCCAAAGGCCCTAAACTTGTTTACTGTTGCGTATACCTGGCTAAACAAAGCACTTGGGCACACAAGTTCTGTACGGTGTCACAGCAGTCAGTCATCATTCAGTGCAGATTTAATGAGCTTTCCCATTTAGCAATCCAGCTCCACAACTGGATCCCAGTTCTTATAGACACCTTCTCATTTTCCAACGGCAGACCTTGCCCATGTATCATCTCCACATCATTCAGCAGAAAGACAGATGTCTTGCCAAATTGCAATGCAATACAAAACAGGAAGAGCTTAACCCTTTGAAGTATTTACCAGCAAAATGTTTTGTACACACGATGTCACCTTGACAAACAGGCAGTAAATCTACCCCAGTGATGCCTATGCCTTCGTCTACAACCCTCAATCAAGTAGAAAAAAAAAAGATATAATTTAGCCATCTTAACACTTTTAAACTGGCTAGGCCGAGGAAATCGTTGCCAGTACAGCAGTGTCTTGGGGATGTAATCTTTGGCAAAAGCCCCAGAGCAGATGTGGTTATAGCTTATATCACTTCCCTGCACAAAAGCAGCTATACCTGCAGAAGCACTTTTGTCTGCTGGCAGAAGCTGCATCTGCACTAGGAAAATCTGCCAGCATCCTTTTCCCAACAAGTCTCTTCTAGCTCAGACCATCTTTTAATGATGACTTTGCAGTTTATTTACCATACTCTGCTCATTTTAGTCTTACTTAGTTTTATAGCCAACAAAACAGAGCCCTGGCACGATCCCATTTTATGAGCTGTGATTTCCGCTAAAAGAAGTAATTTTGCCTGTTTACACCCCAAAACTTTTTCCTCCGAGGGCTCCACAGAAGCCACCTTTGAAGAAAGAATATTCTTAACGCAGGAAGAGTTCAGCAATTCTCTTCTTCGTTCTCATTCCCATCCTTTAATAAGATATACCTAAAACTGTAATGCAGTCTCTAATTGCTGCAGGTATTTTTAACCAACTACCTGAGCTTCCTCGAGTTAAGAAAAAACACTCTGTTGGGATTCAATAAAGAAATAACAAAACACAAGCCATACCACAGCGGGGGAGAATAGGAAACCTCCAACTTTTTCACCATTTTCTCATTTAAGGGCTTTAAAGACTTGCCTCCACACAAACTTGCACTCATTTAACCCGCAGTGGTTATACAGCAGTCAAATTAAATCAGCAAGAATGTGTAGCAGACCCTCCAAAGCACCTGCAGCATCTCCCTTTTGGTGCAGAGCAGGAAACAAACCTGGATGCACAATTTCGTATTTGATGGACTATGCACTAGCTGACAAGGATATTCCTTGTTCCTTTCCTGTTAAAACATTAGTACCGATCATCAGACACTGGGCTTCTGCAAGAGGAAAAAAACCCACCACCTAATCAGCCCTGCTTTATAACTGATGTGAAGGTTAGCAACATGAATAATTCCTCTAATGACTGGCAGATGATTAAGTGCACTTACAGGCACCCAGCCTCTTCCAAAGCACAGTGCTGCCTGGCTGTGGAGATACCCTGGCAAGCAATAGCAGGACACCCATCAGTGGAATTAGACCACGGGACACGAGAATGACAGAGATCCCAAGCATCTCCAAGCACCCTCCCTCCAGATAGTTGCAGTATCAGCCATCCCAAAAGACAGCTCCAAGCCTTTACACTCTGTTCCCCTCCTAGAAGCTAACATCCCAGCTAAAAAAATAAGCTAGTTCCCAAACGGTAACCCTAAAGCAGATTAACAACACAAAGTAGATGAGAGATTCAGAAATTAAGAAAGCCAGCCAAGCAGCAAGCATTTTACCAGTTTCTGTATAATCTCCGAACCCATTTCCAGTACCTCAATACTGAATTCCCAGTTGAAGGCAAAGTATCTTAAATTTCTAAACCGCCATAGTCCAAGACCTGTATCACATTATACCGGATCTTTGCTGCCATACAGAACTCCACTTGCATTTACTATCAGCTGTCATCACCCAACATAAAAATACAGCAGAGTACATTTTCAAGTATTAATTTCAGCTCTCAACAATACAAATAAGGAATTTTCAAACACATCATTTTACCAAGTAAAATAAAGAGAAGGGTTATTACACAACATGCTAATGGATATATTCAATAAGTACAAATCAAAGACTACCACCTCAATTCGCTCAGCCAGCCTTTCAGTCATCACAGAAGTATTACGAACTACCAAAACAAAGACATCGGACACAGTTGTTCACCAGATCTTCACAGCACATAGGAATTGTTACTTTATTTTCCTGTATGCATGCTAGACGGGACTTTACCCCAAAGACCTTCCACTTCACACAAAACCAACATTCACATTAAGAGCATCTATTGGGATCACTTATTTAGGTGAAGAAGAACGCAGAATGAGAACCCTCCTTTAAGACAACAACTTATGGTCAGCTGAGGCTTACTGGAGCCTGTCAGAGCTCCCAGAAGAGAAATGAAGCTGCTAACAAAGCGCTGGAGCATTGTTCTTCCTATCTTTTTTATTAAAAAGTTGCTGTTCAGCCTAGTTTTAATACACATTGATCAGCAAAGCTCTGGCACTTCTGAGCACCTACTCTGGAGTCTAACCTTGTCAGGCCTTGGGAGGTTTCTCCTTTGGTTACCCCCTCGAGACATGGCTCTCCCACACATTCTCCCTTCTTCCCAGATGTCCTTAACTCCTTTTCTTTCCAGACCACTCCTTCCACCTCCCTACTTCTCAGATTCCTGAGCCTGAATAGGATGTAGATAATTACGAGTTAACTTAAGAGTAAGTCATTCTTCCCACACAGGAGAGCACATTGCAAGGGAGACTGTTTACTTATGTGAATTCTCCTGTTTTCCCCTAATCCCTCTCCGCATTTCTATCTGCCAGACAAAGGAATGCTGATTGCGTTTGTATTTTGTTACACAAGAACACACTCAATCCAAAGTTATCAACTGCAGAGGGGATCACAGTTTTGAAAAACTACCCAGAGCTCTTTCAAAAGTTAAATATGCACCTATAATTATACATGCACCCAAAACACAAAAACATTGTCTTCAGGTGTAGATACATGTGCATTTCTCTTGCTGACAGTACAGAGTTGAGCAATTCAACCACCATCACTTCTGGCAAACGGAGCAAAGCAACTGCTCGTGGGGTCAAACCACGGGGGCTGACCAATAAAAGCAGAGAGAAGGCACGTTTCATCAGGGTTCACTGATCCCATTCATTTTTTGGCCCTGCAAACAGCTGCAGCCACGCAGCAAGGGAACACGAACGGCCCAAGCCAAGAGCAGCATGCACCTAACCATGCCTGCCCCTACTTGAGGTTGCAGGTGCACATGGCCATGCACCCTTGCATCTCAAAAAGCATTGCTTGGATGAGTATTAGATACCTAAAGAAACTCAAAACAGCTTGAGTTTGTTTCAAGCCAAGCAGCAATAGGAGCCTACCGACAACTGTCCATACTGCCTTAGCTCAGAAAACCAAAGAAAAACCCTAAAAGGAAGTTACCCCGAGTAAAGTACTTCACTATTCACAGTAACTATTTCACCAGTTTCCACACGCAGGTCAAAGTGGCACCGGAATGGTAAAATCAAGCATGTCCTGCCGTGATTTTTATATCATGCACTTGTTCAAATACCAGCTACTTCCTATGTGGCTCTGCAGAAGTTTTTACTAAAGCAAACGGGTCAAATGCACTTTGCCAGCGTAGTACACTCACAGGACTTGCTCACCACACTCCTGCGGAGGTTCACCTAGCTTACCAATACCAGGCAGGAAGCGGAAACCTTCAGAACCGCTTAAAATTTTCATTTCTTTATCTTGGAAGAAAGTCTCTTCATGCTTTCTCCTTAATAGGAACAGGCAGACAGAAGTTTAAAAAAAAAAAAAAAACCACACAAAACCTCTGAACTAACACCCAAAGTCAGTTATTTTGCCAGTTGACTACTTTCAGGTGCAATTATACTGATTCTTCTGCACACATTTTTAGTGCACATTCTCCACTTCAAGAGGACTTTAACTGTGCCCAAGCAGAATCTTCTCAGCAGGAACTTCTACTCTATCCTGCTTATCCGCTGGAAAACAAGAGTTTATAGTCTGTATCCCTCATCTGGTGAAACAACACACAAAACAGTACTCCATCAAGCACAGACAATTTTTCTGAAGGACTGTAAAAGCAATAAGCAAATATCCAACCTTTTAACTTCCAACGTTGGGGATTACCTCCCTCCAGCTCCCAAATTCCTCAAATCACAAAGCAATCAAAGCTTGATCTTCTGTGAAATAACACGGACCCTCCCCCACATGTAAAGGCATGTTCGTGGTGTCCCAGGACACGGAGGGTGCCTCAGACCAGGAAGTCAGGCAGAGAATCAACTAAGTCCTAAGAAAAACTTTTTCTCTTTCACACCTTTGTGTTTCAGCTGCAAGTGCTTTCCCAGAAGACCTGTTTTTTTTTTTTTTTAAGCTGACGGCCAGGACATGATCCTTGCACTGCTCGTCCCTGGAAATGAGAGATGGCACATAGTGCTCTGGGATGTAAAAGTTTTAACTAAGGAAGATACAAAGCCAAGAATGCTTTGAAAAGGTTGGAAGGGAAGAACTTAATATGCCAACACAGGTAATCAAGCACCAGCTAGAAACCATCAGTAGCACAGGAGAAGGCCAAGAAGACAAGTTTTAGGTAGGTACATAGACTTACAGCCAAGAACCACCTGCTCACAGGGCTCTCAGTTTTTCTCCTGTCCCCAGCAGCAGTATTTGGTTCCTCTTCCCCAATATATCCCCAGAGGACTACAACCTTTTGCCGTCACACAGACATGCCACAGTCCACCAACAAGGAGAAGCATACTCCATAATACAGTTCTGGAGAAGTGGCACTTGACACAAGCTGTCTGGGCTCCATGCTTGTCCAAAGAGAGGCCACCAAAGGGGTACACATGTCCCTCCTAAGCCAGTTTTCAGAGGGTTTTTTTTCTTTTTCACTGGGTGGTGGCAATGCCTACAAAGCAGGTGCCCCACCAGCTCACAAATACCGCCCGAAACAGCTGGCAAGAACACTGGCAATGCCAAAAGGCACCACAATTGCCAACACGCTTGCACAAAGTAAGCCAACGTGTGCAGAAGCAGGTAGGTAAGCTACAACGGGAAGAAGCAACTTTTTTGAGGAGTATTTATAGGGCTTATTAGCTTCTTCCTTTTTCCAAGTGACGTCGATACTGGTGAAAGTTTTCTACTTAAGACTTTGGTTCTGAAATGATGCCTGACATTTGGCAAAAGCTCTCAGTCTCTAAAAACAGGCAAAAGACTTGATGCAGATACTCGTGCTTGAGTGTTACGTATATACAGTGGTTCAAACCCTCACCACAACGTACTACTCTGAATACCAAAAATACTCAGCAGTGCTACGCCATGTAAACAAGGGACTTCTTTTGAAAGAGTGCTTGTAGTTATACAGACATTTCAAATTCTAAAAAAGAACCGACTCGTGAAGTACAAACACTACCAAACTAAGTTATGTGTGAAACTCAGCTACTGAGGAAGCCTCGAATGGCAGTTTTCAAAGCATTCATTTAAACAGTATTTCCACCGCAGCTTGAGATAAAAAGTTAAAAGCAAGCTAAGGAATCAAATACAGGCCAGACACACTCAAAGTTTCCAACGTTCCCGACAGCAAACACCTGGGGTGGTGAAAATATTTAAATATTAGCAGAATTTCCATTATCAAATTTTAAAGTGTAATTTTTTTCCCCTCCAGTTCACACAGAATCAGTCACTTTGTCGTCACGCTGGAGCCTCCTGCAGCAATATCCTACACAAGCTCAGCAGACCTCTCAAACACGCAGGCATCTGTATTCTGGGCGGCACTCAATTGCCAATTGTACCATTTGGCATTACCGAGTAGCTACAAACCCTCCATGTGTGTTTTACAATAAACGAGGCTACAATTTTCTTGCAATTGCTGAAGCTACTGAATGACTTCATGAAATTTAGCAACATTATATGCCTATATAGATGCAAAAGCCTCCAAACATTCTTTACGGCCACCAATAATACAGCGTAGCCAGCCACAAACAAGAGAAAACATCGCTTGCAATATTTTTAAGGCCCTCTAACTCCAAAAGTAATAGAAGTTCAAAGGACTGCAAGCATGACCCAAACAGGTAAGTTGCAGGCTGAACCACACAGAGAGGACTTTCAGCCTCCAGAGTTACTCGCCACGGAAAGCGACTGCTCTTGTGACAGATTTTGGATTCTTTTCCCAGTTACCAACCATCCAAAATGGTCTTTCTTAAATGGAGGAATGAGCAGCTACATTCTCCAGAAAGAAAAGGCTCCTACAAGTTATTTCTGCATGAAAACCTTGACTCACTACTAAAACACAAGCGCAATTTGGAGTTTAATGATCACTTCCTTGAATTGCTCTGTTACATCTGACACCGAACAGCAGAACCACATTCTTGTTTATCTTATTCATGGAGTAAAGGGGAAGAGAGGTTATTTTCAAAATAGAAAACTGAAAACAATTCAACAGGTGCCAAGGACTCTTGGGGAGGTGCTGTGCAGGGAGCTACTTTTAGCTTAGGAGTGAACAGCATCACTTTGAACAAATGTTGAAGCCTTCCAGGTCTCAGTTTTAATCACAAGAAGCGGAGACTGCAAACTGCAATTCTGTGCACCGTGCTCCTAAATTTAACGTTGTTTGCCAAACAATGCTGAGGAAGAAATGGGAAACATTCCTGAATAGACACAGGACTGCCCTACACTTCTACATCCTATCACAGGAACACAAAGAGCATCAGAGGTTTGGGGTTTATTTCCCATTATGAACTTTAACTCCTGCAAGGCTAAAACTAAGGAGATAAGTATAAAAATGTAAGCCATAGTTTCATTTTTAGATATGCTTTTAACACCCAGAAACAGCTATTGTTTCACATCGAGGACCGCGAATGCTGCAGTCTCAATTCTGACTTCTCCGTGGCACACCAGTTACCAATTTAGAGCAGAAATAACACTTCTACTTTGCATGGCAAGTATGGTCCTGCTGCCTAAAATCGAACCCACAGGGAATAGTAATAACTGTATTTAATATTTGTTTCTCACTTTTAGCAACAAATGTTTAAAAGTAGCTAAAAAACAAACGCATGTTTTCAGTTTCATTTTGAAAGCATCCCCAACACATGCCAGTCCCCATCTGCATCCACAAGGCCCCTGAGAGAAGGCTGTCTTGTTACGATTCTTTGCAAAATTACGTTGAAACAAAAGAAACCAGCATCGAATTTTATTTTTTACTCATGGCCAGCCATGAGATTTACATTTGGCCTAACAGAAACGGAAATCTAAAGCACTAAGCAAATGG
The DNA here is from genome assembly GCA_013398815.1 of Ibidorhyncha struthersii. NCBI lineage: Eukaryota > Metazoa > Chordata > Aves > Charadriiformes > Charadriidae > Ibidorhyncha > Ibidorhyncha struthersii. The sequence goes on along the minus strand of VZSZ01006648.1, from coordinate 35,774 downwards.
GTCATTTAAGTACAAAGTTTAAATTACCCTGGAGACTTAACAGATAGAACAAGACTTTTCTACCTGGTAACGCTGAAATTTATAATAATTCTAAAAAAAACAAAAGTCTATTATATTCAGAATTACATGTCTTGGCAGCCAGGGAACAGATACCATGTCATTTCCAAAAGCCTTGCAATGATCGCTTATACGAGATTTCAGGAATGCTTTGTCACACTGAAGTTTACTCCATTCCTTGGAAATATTAAATGCATTCCTGCCATAATGAAACACCTTATAAACGCCACGTGACAGAAACGCAGAGTTTAACAAAGCATTTCCTTCCAGCATCATAACATTTAGGGCCCCAACAGGAATTTTATTATCAAATAATGAACCACACAGTAAGTTAGAGGCTTGCAAATTCACCTCGTGCAGGCAGTGCAAGCGGACCCAAATGCGAGAAGCATCAGCGTGAAGTGCTTCCGCCCACAGACTCCTACCTAATGCTTGTCAAGCAGCTTCAAGTACTCCGAGGCGTCAAGATGTCACCTCTAACATTAAATACGGTTTTAAGCACGACCCCGTACAACGGCAGCAATTCCCGGTGCTCACGGGCAAGTCATTCCTATTTCAGACAATGTTTTTGGAACATCCTGCCCATATCACTGAATTACACCATCATCAGGGAAATTTCCTAAGTTACGACTGGAAATTAGTACTTTTTGTCCAAGTACGTAAAGCCACTGTTTAATAAGACTCCTTTTGCCAAGCAACAATGGGTTCACGCTTGCCATAACAGAGCTCTATTTAACCACAGAGCTGCAGCATTCTGGGGGATATCTGCACCGTCTCAACACTGCCGGCCTCTCGAAAAAGCCTCTCCTCAACAGATTTAACAAATACGGCATTGTAACTTAGGGGCGGCCTGGGGTTTTGGCTTATTTTAACGGCAAAGCTTTTACCCAGGAAGGACCTGACCATACTTCCAAAGAGGTCATCTGGCTTTGTTATCTAAATGAGAAACAAACATTCAGTATAAATGCTCTGGTGTTACATGTTACCTGTTCTGTTTTGAAGAACCTTATTTTAAAGGCTACAATAAAGAGAAAAGGTAGTTTTGAGCCAGATTAACTTTTATTGGACCCAGTGATGCCACCTCCTTCCAGAGAAGGTCCAAGTTTGAAGCCTGACACGCTCACAACCATGTGGCAGGTTGGGAACAACACCCAGCCTCATCCAGGNGGGGGGGGGGGGGAAGAGAAAAAAGGAGAGGCTCAACTCCCTTTTCTGCACTTTGTTTTAAAGATCAACCACCTTGGAGCTTCATCCTGGCATTTCCAACATCTCGCCATTACAAAGTCTAGAAAGAATGAAGAGGGTCAGCGACATCACACTGTCACCATTGGAATGCTCCAGAAAAAGGTGACCAAAAAGGGGGAACCAACTCAGAAACGCTGAAATCGCACAAGCTTGCACCACAGCAAAGGGAACACTGGGCCAAGCAAGACTAGAGAGACACAGATCATCATGTGCTCTATTCAGAGTAGAAATAAACATGCTATTCTGACTATTTTTCAAGTTTATTTTCAGAAAATCTAGAGCAAAGATGGAAATAGCAATCCCATATAAAGAAAAGACATAACGATGGCAGAAAATTATTTGGACAGAAGTTCAGAAAGGAAGAATATGGGGAAGACGTTCAACTGCGGGAAAACGCCTTTGAGAAGAGAAAGCCTTTTGTTCAACACCACCTCTACCCCTAGGTTTTTACAGTTGGTCGGCAAGCTATACTGCCAGTGGCTGGAAAACCACCAGAAATCCGCCTGTTTACTTTAACAACAAAAACTCAAAATAACATGTCGAATGATTCTCTGTGTAATCATAGTGATATAATGGGAGTGATACTCTGATCTGAGGTAGGGTTTAAAAGTCCCAGCCAAATTGGCAGCACAAGGTTAAGGGACTTATTCATACCCCTGTTTTTGCATTCAGAGAGGAAGGGGAATTCTTCTGGTGCAGTACAGAGTCAAACCAGATTATGAGCATAAACGCTAAATACTTTGCAAAAATCACCATTAAATGCCTGAAATCCCACTTATGCTCAGACAAGAAATAAATATTCTGAATATTTAAGTCACCCTGAAACCTTCCTAGTTCACTACAAGTTCAGTAGCCTTAGAAGACCAGGCAATAAAAAAAGGTGACAGCTCGGTGCCAAGTGGCCATCTTCAAGAGCCCATTACAGGCTGCAGCGTGAATTACACGCTCTGTAACCACTAAGTTCACCACGAGGTAGCTACTACTTCTGCAAAGTCTTCATCAGATCAAATCCCTGTCCTGAGAAGTTCATGTTTTCCTGATACAGCTTGTATTTGGAAAGGACTAAACGGACAGGAGAATAAATTTAATGCAGTCCCTTCAACTAGTATTACTATCAGCTAATAAATTGTTCAAATGCAGTGTTTTAATATGGACAAAGGCCATTTAATACGGACGCTTATACCTGCTGTGGCTCAGATATCCCCTTGCAGACACTTCATGGCTCACTGATACCTTTTCCTTTCGCTGCAAAGATGATCAACTGAAAAACAAAATCCTATTTATACCTTACTTCTGGTCAGAAAACAGAAACTTTGCCAATTAGAGGGTGCAAGAGCTACAGCTGAAGTTTTCAGGTATGGGGTACCTCTGCATTACATCCTCGCTTGAACAAATAAACTCCCAAGCACTAAGAAACAGAACCGCAACCATCACCCTTTGATACCAAGAACCCAACGTAGATACACAGAGACCAAAGCCACCCAGTACTCAACTGGAACAAGTGAATCACAGCGCTGCAACCGAGGATCCGCAGCAGGATCCTGAGCCAATGTGACTCCAGAAAAGGTTTACTGAACCAGAAAAGCAGCAGCAGCAATCCTGGTTGGGCGCCAAAAGCAAGGAAATAAACAGAACAGAGCCCTGGAAGATTTCACCACCAGCAACAGAAGCTAGGATGAGCGAATACCGAGGCATCAACTGAACTGGGTTCACTTACCTCTGAACAGACTAGAAATCTAATGGCAGTAAGCTGGCATTTAAAAGCAATTCAGAGCAACTGAATGTTTTTCTACCCTCTTCTGACACATTCCAGGGCTTAAGCTGATTTTAGGTCCCGAGTTTACCCATGACATTCTAAACAAACTGGCTTTCTGCACTCTGCTCTGTTAAACCAGGAATAACTACTGCAAACCTAACAAAAGTAACTAAAGCATAGGCAGCAGCCACGGCATTTCTGTGTAGGTGGTTTGCAGAGCCCAACGCAGCCAAGTCCATCGCAAGGTCAGGACTCCCACCACCACCCCATGTACAGGAGCAGGAGAGGGGTCCCTTTACCTATATTGACTTCTCCCTGCTAGTTCTGCAACTAGCACAAGTCAAGCACACAAGTCGTGCCGCTCAGGGCCAGTAATAAGAGGGGGGGGAAAAAAACCCACAGACCAGAAACCAGGACCTTGTCTAAGATATCAGTTCATGAAGAACGCATAGGCGAGTCTACCATGCTGGCTGGGTCTGGAATACGCACGAGCAGGAATACCCACTACTCCTCACTGGCAGGAACTTTTCCACAACTTTGCTTATACAAAGACAGGAAGAATGGTAGAAGCTGTTCAATACAGTCAGTACAGATCATGATTTTCGCAGTTTTAGTCATTAAATACAGACTCACCATTTTAATCGCTATTTCAAAGACTGAAAACTTTTAAGTTACCAATTGTTTGCCTGTCTACTTGCCATTTGTTTCCCTCCTTATGTTAGGATCAATAACCGGTAGCAAAGAAAAAGCTGTATTTAATCATGAGATCTTCTTTAACTGCAGGGTAATCAGCTAATCTAGACAGACTCCTTTATTCAGCTTTACATATAAAGTACTATTATTAAAGTTATAAACTTTAATTTGACTTAAGAAATGTCATTTACTAATTTAGTACGCAAATACTTTTACAGTTGTTTGCATCTAGCTCCCTATAAACTACAGTGGATTTAGAGCACATAAAGCAACGTTTTAAAGCTGCAATTATAGCCACTGTAGAGCACAGAATAGTTGGGCAAAAGTATTCACTGAAGTATCTCATATTTAAACAGATTTTACCAGTGCTGGAAGTACATATAACTACCAAAACAACTGCTTTCCGGGCACTGTGTCCTTCAATATTTAATATCCATAGATTTCACTTTCTTACACTACTCCTGTTTGCATATTGAAAAAGAAGCATTTTCTATTTATTTGCTATAACTCTGAATACTGTCGAGTAAATGGCAACAAAAGAAAACCCACGCACTCTGGTCACCTGCAGAAAAAGTGAACGGCATCAGAAACTTTACGGTGAGCTGGAGCAAAACCTTGCCATAAACATTCAGAAAGGGATGCTAAATAGTTTCAGTGGCTTGAAATTTCCAAAAGCTCAAGAGCCAGCAGATAAGACTTAGATACTTTCATCTGAAAACAAAAAATGTTATTTTGAGCTCGATTTCAATTTTAAAGTGGTGTGCTTAAAAACTGGAGGTAAAAAAAAGTTATCGTTTTGAAGCGATCGCTCGTATCCCTCCTGGTCTGTGCTGGAAATGAACACGACGAGGTACAACCCCATGAGCAGGAGCGCGTTTCTATGTGGCGGG
>VZSZ01006648.1:9771-21661 GCA_013398815.1 Ibidorhyncha struthersii | reverse complement strand
CGTGGGGCCGGGCTGCGCCGTGCTGGAGGCGGCCTTCCAGCGGTACCGGGCGCTGCTCTTCGCCGCCGCCGCCCGCCCGACCGGTGAGGCGAGGCGAGGCGGGGCGGGGCAGGGGGGGGGGGGCTCGGCGGCCCCCCCGTGCGGGGTCGAGGGGGCCGCTGGGCGGGGGGTTGGCCCTGTCACGGGTGGGTTTATTTTTAAAAAAAAACCCAACCAACGAGAACAACCAAAACACCAACCCCCAAACCCGCGGGTTTTGTGGGGTGATTTGCTTTTTTTAACCCCCTTATTTCTCGGTTCAGCAGGGGCTGGTGGCGCAGGGGCTTGAGATGCGTCTCGTAGCAAAGGGCAGCGTTACGCTTGTACACGGAGGGCGATGGCCGTGGCACGCGCGTTTCAGCATAACATCTAATGCTGTTTGTCAGGGGCAGCGCTGGTTGTCTTGCATTTCTTTCGAGGAGTTAGGCTCTATGCTATCAAGAGTTTACTCTTTCTAGCTCATTTTTTTATCTCCTGCAGAGCGCGTTTCGGCTCCCCAGCGCTTCCTTTCGCTTCCTTTTCTTGCGACTGTGGGGAGAGATGCCGCGGTTGCTGCCATCCTTCCAGCTTCAGTCCTTCTCACAAGTCTTGGCTCTTCCCCTTTCTAGCAGCACTTGGTGTCCAGCGTGAAGCTTTGCCTTGAGGAAAGACTCTTGTCGTCCCGTGTGTGTTTCTAGCAAATACATATTCGTGCCACAGAGCCCTTTCTACCCAAGGGGAGCTGCTGAGCATCCCAAAGCAGCGTGGCTTTTCTGGCAGAGAGGTAGTAGCTCTTGGATTCATCCTGGAATTGTAGGGTAAGATGAGGAAAGGCAAAAGCTTTGGGAGCCCGGGCTTGTTTTGGGGCAGGTTGTAAAGGTGTCTTGCTCCCAGACTTCTTCATGATAGCACCCATTGCGTGTCTGGGATGAAACGCAGGAAATTCCCTGGCTGTATTCGCAGAGGCAAACACGCAGGCTTGGGAGTTGGCACGCGGGGATGCTCGGTGCCTGCGTGGGTCTGCGGCAGCCCGGAGCGCTGTAGCTGGGGAATATGAAATGCTTCATTCATCAAAAAGAGCGAGTAACTCTGCTTCCGAGTCTTTTAAATGTCAGTGTGAACTCTGTCACTGCTGATCAAAGCGGAGAAGGGTGCCGGCATTGGAAGCCGCTCTGCGTCATCTCAAGCACATTGTGCTTTGACAAAGGCAAGCTTGAAACACCAAAAAGGACCGTTTGGCTTGTTTTATTTCTTCAACTCTTGTAAGTAGCAATAGAAATAAGTTTTGACTTGGGAGCTGAGAAGATTCCTCTTGTTTCTTTTTTGCTGCTAGGCACTGAATAGCCAATGTAATTATTCACGTTTTCCTGTTCCTCTCGAAGGGGAAACGTGACCATGAAATCACTTGGAGCAACTTCTTATGATCATGAGATCAAGCTCTGTGTGCATACTTAACGCTTTCCATACGCCCTGCTTTATGACACTCAAAGCACACGCTCAATTTTAGGGCTTTTTTCCCTCTTTGCCTTCCTTTTTTTTTTCCACATGGGTGGTTAGTAATAACAGGCAATGGAAACCCCGTATGGAAGAAAATAGTTTCTATTAATAGAGAAAATAAGAAATGGTTTTCTGTCTGTTTCAGAAAGCTGCTATGTCAATTTAACAAGCAAGAAAGACTATATCCAAACTCTGCATTCATGCTGGACTTCTAGTATGAAAACAGAGACCAATTTAAGTTAGGACAGACATCTTTGGTCAAGCCCTGGCTCAAAACAGAGCCAAGCCTGGAGTCAGAAACAGCTTTGCAGCTGGGCCAAGCTGCTGTGTCCAGCTGAAACTGTGGTATTCCCATGTAGAGAACTGAGCCCTTGCTGCAGTGTTTGACCACCCTCAATATGAAGCATATTTGTTTTTTCCCATATCTCTAATTGGGATTTCCCTTGCTGCTCTTCCCTTGTTTCTTGTCATTAAGCTGGGCAGCTCTGAAACAAGTCTGGGAGAGACCCAGCACCCTGCACGGAGCTCAAGCCAAGACCTGCCATACCTGATGTCTTATTGCTGCCATCCTGCCGCACTCATTGCGTTCGTGTTCTTATCTTCCATATTATGGAATATATTCCATATATGGAATTAATTATGACCATAATTAACTTGACGTGCACCTTCACAGCGCTCTTTTGAACCGTGAACTTCAGCCTTTGTGGTTGACAGGTCACTGGTCCCCTGCTGCGCCCATCTGCATTGCCTTCTAGGTGTGATAACACTGGTGCCTTACCTGCAGCTTGGCCAAGGAGGCCACATTTGGGTTTGGCAATGTCTCCCAGGGCGGGTTTAAACATGGTGGGGGGTGGTGGGACCAATTATGTTGAGGCTTCTCAACAAAATGAGTTTTTCCTGTGTCCCCAGGCTTGAGAGTGGCCGTCCCTGGTGAGCTGCTGCCTTGCCGAGCAGAGGAAGCAGGTCTTGCCGTGCTGGCATGCCAGCTCGCACATCTGCGAGGTTGCCTTGGCTACCGGCTCGTCTGTAACTGAGAGGAAGGCTCAAAACTGAGGACTGTCTTTGAGCTGTTTCCCTTCTCTCTGTGAAGGTTTTACCCTTCCTTCATGGAGAAATTTGGGGGTTTTGGCACCTGCAAGCTTTGGAGCGTGGGCTTTCTGCATTTCACCCGAACACTGGCAGTGCCGTGGTCTCTCTGAAGTCTGTTTGGTGCCCAGCTTCTGACCAGGCTCGCTGAGAGCCAAGCTTTTTATTTTTTAGTGACCATATTAAGCGTTGGCTGTTCCTGGAAATGCTGGGGGGGGTGTAGGCATGGACCTTGGCTGTGATTAACAGGGTCCCACCCCACTAACCTGTGTTCCTCCTGGCCAGAGACTGCTGTGAGTAGACCCATGGGTCTTAGCAAAAGCTGAACACCTCTCTTTGGAGTTGGGGGTGTGACTCCAGTGAGGACCTGGGGGCTGTGCATCCTTGGAGGTGCTTCTTCAGATGGGGAGGTGTGGCCAGAGCCCCTGCTTGGGGTCTGAATGTGGCTGGGTTTATTTTTCCAGCTGCTGACCTGGGACTTGCTCTGCAGAAGGTGAAGTTGGTTGGCAGCCTTTCTGTACTGGGCGAGACCTTTCGGTGGCCTCTAACTCAGCCCAGTTCCGCAGTACACCTGGGATCATCCTCTACCCTTTTTTAGGGGGTTTCTTTGCCCTTTCTAAGTGTGGGTAGGGTAGCAGAGCTCTTGGGCTTGTGCTTTTTTTCCCACTGCTGGGGGAGTTTGGAAAGACGAAGCTCTTCACCCGTTCTGGAGAAGATCTGAGTAGTTGCGGCTGTTGCTTAGAGCAGGAGCTGGTGTCCAGGAAGCCTTTGGGGCTCCGATGTCTCTCCTTCTTTGTGTGCTCCTTTAAGCTTCCACTGTGAAACCTTTCCTGGGGTCTTTCTCACCAGCAAACCTTCACGCTTAAGGTTGGGATCGGCTCATCTGCTCCTGGTTGCCTTTGTGGAAAGAAGTCCCCGCTGAACACTCCTGTACCTGCTCTGGGGTGAAGGAGGGAGTGGCTGTTTCTGCTACATGTGTTAAAAGTCCACGAATTCCTGTGGCTCCAGCGCTAGCTGGGCTGGGAGGACGGTGGTGGACTGGAAGCAGGGAAAAGAGCCAGGATGGGGATGATGTCTGTGATCTGTGTCCTTTGCAGAGAATGAGCCGCCCTGGGGGACGCCCTGCACTCAGCTCCTTGTCTTTGTTGCCACGCTGGGCTGTGATGGGTTTCCCAACCTGGACTCCAAGGAAAACTGTGAGTATCGGGGTTAGGAACGGGAGGGAGTGACTGGAGCAGGAGTGCAGTTGTGTCTGTGCCTGTCAGTTTGAAATGACACCATGCAGCACTTACCTCCAGTTTTGGGGAGGCAGCATCCTCACTGTGTTGTTGAGAAACCGGGGCAGGGAGGCAATGAATTACCTGAGGATGCTGATAAAGCAGTGGGAGAGGTATAAAACAAAAAAACAAACCCAAAAGTCGGTTCTCTGGAATCCCAGGATGCAGTCCTATATCAAAACCTCTGCCCAGTGCTGCTGCAACCCCATAGCTGGGGCTGTCAGCTTGTAGCAGCGTGTGATGGAGTGTGGAACCTAATGCCAGCGCCGGCCCCTCTGATGCTGTGTTTCAGATAAGCTTTCTGTCTCGGAAGGCTCCTTGCTGCTCTCTGCGGATGCCGTCTGGGGAGCTCTCAGAGGTGAGGCGTGCTTTCTGCAGGGCATTCCCGCTCTCCCTGCCTCGAGCCTATGGGGATGTCTCTCTGTGCCTCTCTCTTTCCATAGACTTATTTGTTAATTGAGCTATGTTCCTTTGGGGGAATCTGTGCTGAGAAAGTGACTGTGTGTGGTTTTCCTGCAGGCCTGGAGACGTTCAGCCAGCTCGTTGGAAGAGATGAGAATGGCACGGTGAGTCCTGGTCTCATCTCCTGGGGGCAGTCTGCTCTCTGTAATGCTCCTGCCTCCATGGGGACAGGCTGAGGATTGCCGGGATGCTTGGGATAAGGCGGGTACTGGCAGTGCAGCACAGCTTCACCAAGGGCCAAGTAGGGATTTGTGAATCCAGCCAGATCCCTGCCTTCTGAGCCGGTAAAGCGTCACAGCTCTTTCTGGATTGCTTGCACTCTGGGCAATGAGGCTACCCGTCCTTGTCCAGCTGGTCCTGGGGACAAAGGTGACCCCGATTGTCTCCTGCTAATGGCTGTGTTGCCTGGAGCCCTGCTCACTTCTTCCTCGTGTTCTCTGCATGCAGTTCTACATCAACGAGACAGAAATCGTGGACTTTCCCCGCTTCCCTCACCGAGGACTCTTGCTGGACACCTCTCGTCACTACCTGCCTCTGAGAGCCATCCTGGAAACTCTGGTAGGGTGCCTGTGCTGGGACACCAGGTGGTTTAATTGGGTGTCCCTTCCTTTGCGACAACTTGAGGGCTTTTCTTGAGTGGCCTGGAGGGCTTTGGGGTTTTTTTTGCGTGTTGTTCCTCTCCAAAGATCCTAGGAGCTGTCTAATGGCGTAGGCCACTGCATGTACAGCTCATGGAGGAAGAGCTTGTTGAACCTAGGCTTTTTAAACAACACCAGCTTGCTCGTCCCTAGATGAAGCAGCAGGTTGGGGTGGGCTGGCACCATGATCTCAATTCTTAACACACAGGTGTACATCATAGAAAAATGCTTGCACGTTGTAGGTCCTTTCCAGTGCCCATGGCTGTGTTTTGCTTATGGTTTAACTCACAGCTGCCTTGTTTGGGTGATATCTCAGCTCCCTCTGTAAATAGGATGAGGAAGAAGACCCTGACGTTTGTTGGATTCCTGCAGTCCAGATTACTTTCCGAGGCTGGGTTGTTTCTGAGGCAAGGGAAAACACTTCCTAGCCTTCTTCCTAGCCACATCAGGCAAATGTGGGTGGTGGTTCTGTGTTCATCCCAAGCAGAACTAAACTTCCAGGTCTCCACCATTGGCTCAGGTATAGGGAGAACAGGGATTTTATTGTGAGCAGAAGTACTACTGGCTCTCTGCAGCTCTTTGTGCTGCTGGTGTGTTTGACGAGAGGTGTCTGAATCCCTCTTGGATCCTGGGGAGTGTTTGTGGACTCTGCCTTGTCCTTTTGGAGCACAGGGACCTTGTCCCCTCTCTGTGGCAAGCTGGGTGACCTTTCAGAAGGGACAGGGCACGTTCGTATTTGTTCCTGTTCCTTCCCAGGACGTCATGGCTTACAACAAGTTCAATGTGTTTCACTGGCACATCGTGGATGACCCGTCTTTCCCCTATGAGAGCTTGACCTTCCCAGAGCTCAGCAAGCAGGTAACCCACTCTGATCACCGTGTAGCGCCCAGCCCAGGACGAGCAGGTCCCTCCCTTGGCACCTGAGCAAGGTGCTGAGATTTCCCGTGTTTCCCTAGGGAGCCTTCAATGCCATGACCCACGTGTACACAGCTAGTGACGTGCAGACAGTGATTGAGTACGCCCGGCTGCGTGGCATCAGAGTCATCGCAGAGTTTGACACTCCTGGGCATACCCTCTCGTGGGGTCCGGGTAAGGAGCAGACCCTGCCTGCTGCTGCTGTGAGGAGAGTTGTAGTTGCACCAGGGGGAGGAAGGGCATCTGCAACCTGGATCCCGAAAGCCGGGTGTGGGCAGCCGTGTCGCACAGGCTGGCTTTGAGGAGGAGCAAACCATCGTCTGGGGGAAGTAGGACCCAATGGTCTAACTTCTGGAACAAAATCCAAAGGGAAAACTTTTCCATCTCTTCTTGCGTCATGGAATGGTTTAGTTTGGAAGGGACCTTAAAGATCATCTAGTTCCACCCTCTGCCATGGGCACCTCTCACTAGACCAGGTTGCTCAAAGCCCCGTCCAACCTGGCCTTGACACCCAGCGTCCAAACTAGGTGACTTTTTAGGAGAACATCCGCTCTGCCAAAACCAACACTGTGGGTATTGCAAAGCTCTTGGGTTTGTCTGGGGGTACAGCTGACCAAGCTTCCTCGCTGTGCTCAGCAGTGCCCCAGTCTCGACTCTGAGGATGCCAAGTGCTGCCTATTCCATGTCTGGAAGTGCGAGAAGCTCCAGGAAGATGTTACCTTGTCTTTCTCCTTCCCCTGCCTCCAGATGCTGTGGCCTGCACTGGATTACACCCTGTGCATGTGGTCGCAGCCAAAACTGTGCCTGTCCCCCTTCCCCATCTGCAGTGGGTGTGGGGAGCTGGGAGAGGGTGCTGGGTGCTGCACCGGTACTATCTTTCCCCAGCAGCTCTGTGTGTGGTTTCCTATAGGAATTTCCTCCCCCAAAAAAGCAGTGGGGCCCACAATGAGAGATGCTAAGGGGAAACCTGGGAAGGGTGGAGACTGCAGCATCCTGCAAGGATTTGGTGTGTCTGTGTCCCAACTTCATAGTAGCGGTTGCAGTGGGGGGAAAAGGATGTCCAGCCTGAAAGGCTCAAGCCCTGCAGATCTCACCCGAGAGTGCGCATTTGGGGCGGCAGTGTATGTGCGTGGGGGGAACACGAGATGAGTGCAGAACATGGATCCCTCCCCATCAGGTCAGGCTTCCCGAGACAGACATCATTTTTCTGCTGCTGTGTTTATGCCTTGTGCACTGTGCTCGGGTCTTCTGTCTGTGCCCTGGTAGGCCCTGGACCATGCTGAGGAGGGTCTGGGGGTTATACGGGGTGATATGGCCACGCTTATCTCCTTCCTCATTCTCCTGTGTTTGTTACGACCCAGGTGCTCCGGGCCTCCTGACTCCGTGCTATTTAGGCAAGGATCCTTCTGGGACCTATGGGCCCATCAACCCCATCCTTAACAGCACCTACCAGTTTGTGACTGGTTTGTTTCAAGAGGTCAGCGCTGTGTTCCCAGACTTCTTCCTTCACCTCGGTGGCGATGAGGTGGACTTCACGTGCTGGTGAGTCTGAAATCAGTCTGGATGGAGACTAGGGGGAAGTATCTGGGACTGGAGTCCCAGCCCACTGCTTTTTTGGTCATGATCATCTGCAGATCTTTGGTGTCCCACTCCCCCAGGCTCTGTGTGTTGGTGCCTGGGGTTGCTGTGCTCATGGTCACGCTGGTTGTGGAAAGCTGCTGGAGTTGGCGCAGCCACAGCTCTTGGAACGTCTGGGCTAGCCTTGGATCAACATGGGAAGGACTTGGCCATATCTTGACCTTACTCTGGAGCTTGGGTTGCAGTGCTTTTATTCTCTTCTCTTTGGTACACAGGAAATCCAATCCCAAAATTCGTGCCTTCATGAAAGAGATGGGCTTTGGTGAAGATTACAAAAAATTAGAGTCATTCTACATCCAGAGGTAAGGGTGGTTGCATCCTAGGCCTGCAGCTGCAGTATGTCACCAGCACAAATGTCTTCTCCTCTCTCAGGGACACCAGATCTCCTTTTCAGGAGCACACCCCTTGAGGCATGTCTCCCTAACCCCAGAGGCAGTAGCCTAGCTGTGTTTTATTGGGAGACTGACCACAAAAAAGCCTAGGGCTGAGGAGAAAGAAGCCCCGTAAGGGGCTGTGCTTTCTCCTGTGTCCTTCAGAAGTACCTTCACGTCCCACTGTGGGCGTTGGGAATATTGGTGCTGTTGCTTTCGCTGTGTGTAACCAGCAAAGAGAGGAGAGTGTAGTTGGGATGACCCAAAACTCGGTAATCTTTCCACTCCAGGCTTCTGGACATCATCTCTTCCCTCGGCAAAGGTTATATCGTGTGGCAGGAGGTGTTTGACAACGAAGTGAAGGTGAGTGCTGCCTGCTTTCCCTAACGCAGTTGCCTGTGCTGGGGTGAACAGTGCCAGCACCCCAGCCAGATGCACTGGTGTGCTCTGGGGGTGCCCTGCTGGGGCTGGCGGGGGGGTACCCTGTTATGGGACTGGGGTTGGTCTTGAGACGGTGCTGCCAGTGAGCTGCCCTCATGGTGGTTTTGTCACCCTGCTGTCCACAGTCTCTTCCTCCACGTTCTTGTATATATACCTGCAAGAGGCAGGTTTTATCCCTGCCCAGGACATTCTGCAAATGGGCTTATCCCTCCCTCTGCTGCTTTTCCAAACCAGATGGGAAGTGGCTCAAAAGTGAAGCCGATGTCTGCCTCGGTTTCTCTTTGGGGGTATTGGGAGCTGTGGATGGGTCAGGACACTCTGCTTGTGAGGGAAGGTGGTGCTCTTGTTGCCGCACTGATCCCGTGCGCAGGGTTCACGTGTGCTCTTCAGGTGAGGCCAGACACCATCATCCACGTGTGGAAGGAGAACTCCACGCCGTACATGGAGGAGATGGCAAACGTCACCAAGGCTGGCTACCGGGCTCTGCTCTCTGCCCCCTGGTACCTCAACCGCATCTCCTACGGGCAGGACTGGATGGCGGCCTACCAAGTGGAGCCCTTGAAGTTTGAAGGTGTGTTCCTTGTGTCCCTTTCCCGTCTGGCAGCTGGCTTGTCACTCGGAGGTAGCACCAGGGCTGACTTTCTTGCTAATCCATTCTCGCTGCTGGTGTGAAGCTGCTTGAGTGACTGTGTCCTTGGTTGCTGTGCTGCATCCCATTCCCTTGCTGCTGGCAGAAAACAGCTCTCCTCTTCCTCAGCCCGGGGTTTGAAGTGGGGGCTTCCAGGATGGCAAGTTATTGCCTCCGTGGCTGAGCCGCTCTCTGCTGTTACTGGCGCCTGTGTGGGCAGGGTGATAAGTCACCCCATTATCATACAACACCCTGTCACCTGAATGCTGTGTCCTCTGGCAGGCAGCCCTGAGCAGAAGGATCGGGTGATCGGCGGAGAGGCTTGCATGTGGGGTGAATATGTGGACGTCACTAACCTGGCCCCCAGGCTCTGGTAAGAGAAGCCGTGGGGAGGTTAGCTCGAGCCGCGTGGGGCCCTTTCCCCTCGCCACCAAGCAACGTGTGCCACACGCTGCGGGTTTGGTCTGCATGTGGTGCGTGTCCCTGTCCCTTGGCAGCGCCTCTGTGCTGTTAACAGCCTCACTGAGGCTTACGTGAGTGTTCGTAAGACTATAACGTGCTCCTGTACAACTTGCTGCTGCCACCAGTACGCGTTTAATGCTGCTGGTCTCTGTCCTGTCACCCCCGTCCACTCCTGATCCACGTGTGTCTCGGGGTGCGCCTTTATGTGCTGGAAGCGTTTGGGAGCTTGGGGCTTTGTGGGAGAGGCTTTCCAACTTCCCCTCTGACCTGACTGCCTCTGTCCCTCGTTCCTCAAGGCCGAGAGCTGGGGCCGTAGCCGAGAGACTGTGGAGTAACGCGACCGTCAGGGACCTGCAAGATGCCTACGTGCGGCTGGCTGACTTCCGCTGCAAGCTTCTTGGGTAACCGTCCCTTCTTGCAGCCAGACGGCGCAAATGCTGCCCTCTCTGGGGTTCAGTCCTGGGGAAGGCAGCGAGGGTGAAGTGGGCTTTCCCCAGTGCAAAATAACCCTTGGTCTTATGGAAAGTCACGAGCTTTTCTCCTGCCTGTGCGTGGGCAGAGCGTGCTTTGTGCAGTGCTGGAAGAGAGCCCCTGCTGCCGGCGTGGGCTGGTGGCTCTTGTTGAGGAGAGGGCTTCGTGCTGCGGAGGGGGAACCTGTCAGCTATTGCCACCCCTCCTGCAGCGCCAGCTTCCTCAGGAAACCTGCCCTTACCCCATGCTCCCACGCGTGAGCGAAAAAACAAGTCTCTAAGCGCAGGATGAGAACCGCTCCCTCCTTGTCACACCGGAAACGGGGTGCTGATGGCCACCCTGTGCTCCTCTAACCCCTCAGATTTGACTGTGGGCTCTGCCTGCGCCCTCTGCCTAACGCCGTCTCTCCGCTCTCTCTCCAGGCGTGGTGTCCAGGCGCAGCCTCTCTACATAGGATACTGCGAAAATGAATTCGGCGGGTTTTGAAGGGAGAGTCCCGCTGCCCTCGCTCGCTCTGCACGCAGGAGGAATGATCCCGCCCTCTCGAAAGCTGCTGGCTTGGCAAAGGGACCCCTCCCCACCCCCAGCTCCTGCTCTTGCTTTGTTGCAATGGAGGTTTTTTTCCCCCTTAATGTGCAATCTTTGCCTCTTTTTCTATTTTTATTGCTTTAAATCTATAAATAAATGACCCCAAAGAGCAAAAAGGTGCTTTTTCATGCTCAGCTGGGGCTTGGGAGCTGGCGCAAGGGCTTTTGTTAGCAGGAGAATGGGTAGGGCTTGCTCCAGAGGTGCTGGTGGAGGAGCATCTGGCTGTGTCTCGTGCCGGTAGCTCCGGAGCTTGCTGAGTGCCAGCTCACCTGGATAAACCGTGTTTGGCGTTTGCTGCTGTCAGACTCCATCCCCGCAGGGAGAAGGTGGTGAGAAGGTGTTGGCACCCCCAGTTTTCCCCTTGACCTCCCACCATCCGCACCTGGACAAGGCAGTACTTGTGCCAGGATGTTACCGCGTGGTGACCTTGGTTTTGCTTCTGGGCCTCCCGCGCACCAGCGGTCAGCGTTGTGCTGTTCCTGTCCTTCTCTCTGTCTCCTCTCTCTGCCTACGTGCAGGCAGGAGGCTTGCCTGCAAGCCACTGCCTCTCCTGCCCCAAACCCTGTCCGCTGCCACCTCTTCCTCTGGCTTCTCCTGAGAAGAAGACACCCTGAAGCCTCTCCAAGGAGACCTCAAAGCCGCTGAGCTGAGCGGCGCGTGGATGTTACGGAGTCACTGCTCAGCTCTTCAATCGCCTCTGCTCAGGATTTGGCCGAATGATCCGTCCTCCTCCTGCTCTGCTGTCCTCGGGGTGGAGAGTTCAGCTCCAGGTCTGCGTCCGAGAGGTTTGGTTCAGATAGTATTTTCCTTGGAGAAGAGACTGGTGGTGCTGCTGTCCCATGGAGCCGGGACAGTCGTGGTTCTTGTCCTTGGATGGTTGGGGTTGCTGTGCTGGAATCCATGTTTGGCTCAAAGAGGGGGAATCTCTCAGGGAGAAATCCTGGCTGATGGGACTGTTGTATGTGTGTCTTGGTCTCAAACGGGTGAGATCTGCTGTTATGGCTGGAAACCCTTTACTGTTGAACTTTAAATTAAAAATACTGAATTAAGTTTCAATTTAAAATATTCAGAAATTGTCAGGTCTTGCATTACTCTACCCTCCTGCGAAGGGATACCTGAACACTGCTCCTCCGAAGTGCTACATCTTAAAGGGGAGGGGGGCGGAAAAAAGACTGTGAAGCCCGACCACCCCGGAGCAGGGAAGTTTAGACAGATTTGGCGGGGAAGAGGGGTATTTTTTCCCCTCACTCGGGGCACGGGGGAGGGCTGCCTTCCTCTGCCCTGTTTCCTTGGGGAAGATGCTCCTCTGCTTCCTCCAGCTCTGCGTGGGGAAACTTGCGCCTGTTGTTCTGGTCGTGGCTGAGTGGAGCCGGGATTGCTGATCTGCCCGCCTGTCAC
>VZSZ01006646.1:609721-640676 GCA_013398815.1 Ibidorhyncha struthersii | reverse complement strand
AAAGTTAGCCCTCCTGAAGTTTAAAGTTTCAACTCTACTTGTCATTTTGTCTATACTACTCTTGGAAACCTGATTAGGCAGTCATTTGCATTTTCACTTTGCATTTGCATTTGCATCATTTGCATTTTCACTCGGATTCTTTCAGGATCTGGCTATGGGACATTTTTGAACATGTTAGCCGTGCACCTTTTCACTCTGTTGACCAATCTCCAACCATGGTGTGCCAGTACAAAGGTGCTGATGTTCACCTAAGTGGTTTAAAGTGCATGAAGATTGCCACATCAGGCTGGCTTCAGCAAGAAACCTTTGCTTTCTGCCTCCATTATCTTACCACACATTACCTTACAGGCATCTTTGTCATCAGTGCAGTTTCCTGATTATTTCAGACAGAGATGAGGTTGAGAGATTAGGCCTCAAAGGGAGTAAATCTTCCATTCCATTATGCAGATTTATGTGAAGACAAATGCATTGAATGCCAAATTAACACAGTGAGTTTTATATACAGAGGTATGAAAATGAATGGAGGTATTCTATCTTTCACTTCCAGAGCTGCTGTTCAAGCTAGCAAGAGGACCTTCATGAGAGAAATGTTTACTGAGACGATACTGATGTTCTTAATTAACTTCAACTTATTGGAATCCTTCCTCTTGTTTCATGTAACTTTATCTCCCTCTGCCTTGCATTTTATCTCCTTTTGTCTGTATTTCTCAAGATTTCCCATCAGCAGCCAGAGGGTAGATTTGTTTGCAGTATGAATGAATTTCTGATGTTAGTTTTATTTAGCTCTATAATTCTGTGTATTTGGCCTGATTGTTTCTTTTTAAATATATTTTTAGTCTAGTCTTATTATCCAGTCCTTTGTGATATATAATTATAGGTATCATAGTCAAAATCACAGAATCATGGAAGCATTGGTTGGAAGAGACCTCTGAAGTTTGTAGTCTGACCTTCCACCCACAGCAGGAGTATTACCAAGTAGATGAGGTCAGCTGTAGCTTTGCCTAACACAGCATTGAAAACACCTTAGTACAGACTTCATAACCCCTCTGGATAACTTGGTCCACTTCTGCACTACCTTCCCAGGAGAAGAGCTTCCCTTGATCTTCTGACCAAGATCCTCATAATGTATCTCAGTTTGAAGTTTGCTTTGTTTGCAGTGAGAGTACAGCAGTGGCTCATGTTCAACCTGGCATCCACCACCGCGACCTGTCATAGAGCCGGTCACTTCCCAAACTACAGCAATAGAGGGGCTTATTCCTCTAGATGCACTTACTGACCCTTATGGGTTTTTTGCTCGTGCAGCCAGCTTTACTGAAGTCACTGGACTGTGGGGTCATGTCAGTCATTCCCTGTAGTCCAGTGTCATCACAAATTTCCTGAGGGTGCACCCTCTGTCTAGGTTGCTGATGATATTGAACTTGTGCCTCAGTATCAACCCCTGGCACGCTCTCCCGTTACTGATACAACAAGATACGCTGTGAGATTTCACCATGGTAACCCAAGACAAGATCCAAAGCCTGGTGAGGCAAATGGGAATATTTTCAATGATTCTGCCGGTGGCCCAGCGGTTGGGGTCCCTAGATATGATTAAGCTTTGACTTGTAGCTCCAAGCTGCTTGAGCACAGGCAGAAGCAGTTTCAAGCAATTATCCTTATGATCGAGACACAGACAACAGTGTATAACATGTTTGGCCAGAAAGTTAACTTCTCTGGGCTAAGGGCCAGGTATTTAGTGACTAGAGGCACATTGTGCCAAAACACATCTTTACCTATTATAGAAGGTGATAGAATAAATATTACACTGCAGCTTTGCTATTCCGGAGTGAAGTGTGGAATACTGTAAGATTGCATTTTGTTCTTTACCCGCTAAAGTACTGTGTTACAGTCACCAGTGTCTGTAAGAGATTTGCTACTCGGTTGAAAGAGAGAGCAAGATCACAGCATAAATTAATAAGGTAAAAGCTAATGAATCATATTCCAAACTGTCTTTTTTTTTCATTTATTTTTAAGAACAAGTTAGTTTTAATTCTTTACGGATAAATATGAACTAGTATATTTTGCTTGAAGTTATAAGATGTTGCTATAAGGGGACATCGTTTGGGCATACCTTTTTACATTTTCCTGGAAAGAAGGACTTTTGGTACTGTGAAAAACCTCATTTACTGAGGACAGTCCTGTGTTATGCTAGGGACTATGAGTTAGCTGTTTCACTTTGATATTCTCTACACTTAAGCATGTATGATTTGAAAAGTGTCTAAGTTCAAAAGAATGCGGCTCTGCTTTTTTTTTGCACATGAATACATAGTTGTTTGTTACTCATTTGCCGTAAAAGAGCATGTGGTAGAGTGCAGCATCTCTGCACAACACTGTACATGCCCACTTGCATTGTGAACCCCATTTTGTGTGGCAATTGCTTGACCTTAATAATAACAATCTTTTGTATTCCACCATGGGGGAACAGAAGACAAGGGGATACCTGATAGCAGATTATCAATACCAGTCCTATCAAGGCCACCTTGAATAACTCCGAGACCGGGCCAGTTCTGAGGACAGTGATTTGTTGGAATGGGTCCATCTGGTGGCTGAAATTCAGCTGTGTAAAAGTTTGGCAAAAAGATCATCAAAAATCTGACTGACAAAAGAGGGCATCCAGACCACATGCCAGAAGACCAACCTGGAGGAAGGAAAAAGAGAAGCGAACCCGCCAAGTCTAGGACACTCTCCAAGGAAAGACTCACAGGAAGAATGAGGTCAGAATTGGACTGGGGAGTAGGGAGTCTAGGAAAGGGGTCTGTAACTTCTCTAGCACTTTTTTTTGTTTGTTTTGGTATTAATAAAAGTGAATGTGTTTGAGAAACTCTTCTAATAGTACTGTCTGCTTCATATATTTGACACACAACTGCTGAAAACGCTAGTCAAGAATAGGGAGATACCCAACTTAGCATTGGCTTTAGGATTGTGGAGTCCAAAAAGGGTGGAAACTTCCACATTCCAAAAACACCTTGGAAACCTGGACTAAGCAAACTGACCTGGCTTTTCCCCGGCCCACTTGGCTCATGAGTACGTGGGATTCAGCAATGATTCACAGAGCACTGGTATTCATCCAGAGCCAAGCTGCGACTTCTGCACATCATGTTCCCTGGATGGATACACGATCTACACCAGTCAGTTAACAAACTGAAAGCATCATTCAGCTCGTTGTTACACTGCAGCAAAGTTGGGTGAGGCTTCGTGGACCTGTGCCAATTTACAGCCACTGCGTTCTGGCCCCACTGAGATCACCAGGGTGAAAGATTTTATTCTATTGCTTCAAATCAGCTTAAATTCTTGATTATTTTCTTATTAGAAAGATTAATTACTGTGAACACTTGGGCCTGAAGCCGGAAACTCTTAAAAAACATAACTAAAATGGAATAGTTCAGAGTGCTGCATCAGCATCACAAGCAACCAAAATCACATGAATGTATATTCCCCTCTCTATACTGTCTTTTCTTAGAATATCATCTCAACTTTGAGATCTTAGCACTTATCAAGGTTCCTCACAAACTGCTTCCTCGGTACTTTGGTACTTTTTGGTTGTGTGGTTCAAAAGGCCATGTTCTACATCATAATCAATACCAACACACCAGACTTTTTGCTTTACAGTAAGTTTATCCATGCAGGAATGGACATTTCTCAGGAGCCGGTCTGTGGTTGCAGAATAAATCTTGGAAGATGCACTGAGCTGCAGGTATTCTTAAGTCCTATTCTGTGGAGCCATTCTGGCAGTAAAGAAGTTGAAACTGGCTACTAGTCTCCGAAATTAGTTTTATCATAGAAAAAGTGAAGTTGCTTAGAATATTTTTGCTGGGGTTTTCTTTTTCAGTTTTTATTTTGTACATTTGCTTTGGAACATCATCAACAAGGCTGCAAAACACTGCTTATATGTTACACAAGGAAAAATAACTCTCTGCATATTTTTTTTTCCATTCTTAAACCATCAGACACATTAAACTATGTCTACAGCATCCAGGTGTTTCCTAAAGCAACACACACCTGAGACAGATCTCGCCTCCCACAGGCTGTCACTTTTATAACTGCAATGGAAAGGAAAGTATTTTTCCTGATCTGGACATAATACCATTTTGCGCAATGCTAAAATCTGTGCCCTGGAGAAGAAACAACTGCGATATAAACACCAAACCGGCTGCCAGTTGGCTCTGATTGCTGAAACAACAAAAGCAAATCCCTTCCAATGCAATCCTTACCTCTGGAAGGGTGAAAAAAAAGAGACACAATGAACAGCAAACAATGTGAAATATCCCTGCAGTGTACTTTCCAGCTAGCCAGGGAGCAGCAGTGTAAAGTCAGTTCAGATTAAATACAAACTAATTATAACACTACACGCATGGAAAATAAATTCTTTTCCATATTCCTTCTCTTGCCTCTCAAAGGACCACAGCAGTGATTGCCATTTTAATTCAGAAATAACCTGCAATGGGCAATTCCAGGAAGGTAGCAACAGCAGCTGGGTTGACGGATGGTTTTGAAAGGGCAGAAAGTGTTCCTAGGAATGACGAGTGGCTGAAAATGAGGACATCGGTGATGGATTTTTCATGGAATTTCCTTCTGACCGGCTCCAGGTTGCCTGTAACACCTGAAGCACACTGGGTGCATTCTCCATCGCCTTGCACCCTGACACCACTCTGTGACGTAAAGCAGAGCTTGGTTTGCTGGGACAAGCAGAAGATGCCCTTCAGACCTGTGCTCCTGACCCCAAATGGTGTGCACTGACCTACTGCTGCTGTGCCATGGCATGATGAGGCCAGGGCATCTGACACTCCCATCTTCAGCGCTTATTGTGGTGGGGTGAAACTAAAACCTGACAGTGGTTTGTTGCTTGTGAAATACAACACATAAACACAAATTTATGGGGAAGTTTAGCTGTTTTAAGTCAGTGAAGGAGTTGAGAAGAGGAAGCTTTTCCCCCACCTTTATAATCTTTTATTTCCTCTGCTTTGTTTTATTCATATGTGTCCTAACAACAAAATTAATTCTATTCTCTTTTTCCTTAACAAAGAAAAGGACTTTTTTTCAACAAAGAAAAGAACTGTGAAATAAAATTTTGACAAATAACTAGTAGGTCTTCTTTTGTACAAAGGAGACACATGGCTAGCGGTGATTTTCAAATTAAACTCATTTGAAACATTGCATGCAAAGGGACAGGAAAGGCATATTCCTTTGAGTTAAATAACTTTTTTTTTTCTTCTTTTCAGGCACTTCATTTCTCTTTATGTTTAGTAGGGAAAAACAATCTCTTTGCAAAATCCTATACAGGTCATTTAGAGCTGGCCAGAGATAGGCAGTGATGAAACCAAGCAGAATAACACCAACTTTGTTCTGCAGTTGCTCAGGGTTTGACACCTCTCTGGTCCATTGCTGCAGCCTGGAAGGAGGTCTGGGAACCCTTGAAAGCCCCAAGCCCCACATGATGGAGGCAAGGCCAGAAATCCAGCCCACCAGTACCACAGTTACTGATGAACCCAGAAAAGCAGCTGACAGAAATCTTACCAGGAGATTTCCCCTACCTTAAGGAGAATGAATAGATAATATTTATCCCAAAGTAATGAATGGAAGTTAAACAGGAGGTGACACTCATTGGTGATATTCAAAACAAACCGATACCTATAGCTTGAAAACATTTTAAGGGAATACTCAGAATAAGTTACCAAGACATCCTGCTAACGTCTTACTGCTACCAGCTTTTCTGATTTCAAAATAATCTTAGAAGACATGGAAATGCCAGAAATGGATTTCATTGCCAATTGTACCCCAAATACCTGTTGCAGGGATGAACTTGCTTAATGTGAAATGGCCTGTCACATGCAATGGGGGATACTATTCTGCTATATATTTATGCATGCGCCCAGTTTCTTTTCGGAAAAAAACTTTTCTCACAGCACTAACAGGTCAGTCAGCCACATGGCCTGGGTAAGGTGCTTTGGAATGTCTTTACACAAAATTACATGTAAATTAACTCAATTTAAAACAGAAAAAGGAAAAAAAAAAAAAAGAAGAAAATTGCCACCAAGGCGTCAAAGGTTTTGTTTTGTGCAAGCCCACTGAAGTCATTGCTGCTCTATTTTCATCAGATTGGCTGACAGGGCTCTCTCTGAAGTGTGAAGCTAGCTTTGAACAGGCCATTTGAGGCAGTTTGCCAAAATTTAAAATGCCACAACAACCGTTAGTGCAATTGTGACTGGGAAGGTGGTGGTTATGAACTCACAGCCCTTCCACCCTCCAATATGGTTCATACGCCTGTTGTATCAAGTGGTTTTGTCTCTCCCTGTTGCAGCTTTATACTATTTAAGCAGACAGGAGTAAGGAACTCTTTCCTTTAGCCTTCTAGTTCTATTATACTGGCCAAGATTTAAGGTATCTCTTTATTTCCAAAGTACAATGAAAAAAATGGACAGAACATGAAATAAACTAAACTTTGCATGGCAGTATTCGGACTACATGATCCCCTCATAATTCCTGGCCCACAGAATCACACTTATCTCTTCCAGTCCCCACACTCAACACCCCGAAGACCTGCAGAGGTCTGTCAGCGAGGCTTGAGGTAGTGGTGGTTGTGATAGCCCCAAGTGCTCCAGGAGAGCCCAAGGTGTCTGACCATCAGAGATCATGGCATAGTAAACCCATTCCTTGGAATTAAAAGCAAATTCATAGGGTTGTTTTGGGGAGATTTTTTTATTTTTTTTTAGGAATTAGGATGTACAGAAAAAAACATCATCCTGCATTGTCGTTGTTCAACCACAGACGGCAACTAAGCACCACCCAGCTGCTTGCTCACTCCCCCCTGGTGGGACGGGGAAGAGAATCAGAAGAGGAAATGTGAGAAAATTCACGGGTTAAGATAGAGAGAGTTTAATAGGTAAAGCAAAGGCCGCACACACAAACAAAGCAAAACAAGGAATTCATTCACTACTTGCCATCAGAGGCAGGTGTTCAGCCATCTCCAGGAAAGCAGGGCTCTGTCATGCATAACAGTTACTTGGGAAGACAAACGCCATAACTCTGAGTGTTCCCTCCCTTCCTTCTTCTTCCTTCAGCTTTATATTGCTGAGTATGACATTATATGGTATGGAATATCCCGTTGTTCAGTTGTGGTCAGCTGTCTTGGCTGTATCCTCTCCCAACTTCTTGTGCACTCCCAGCCTACTCGCTGGTGGGGCGGTGTGAGAAGCAGAAAAGGCCTTGACTCAGTGTAAGCACTGCTCAGCAATAACAAAAACACCACTGTATTATCAACTCTGTTTGCAGCACAAATCCAAAACAAAGCCCCATACTAGAGAAAATGAAGAAAACTCCACCCCAGCCAAAACCAGCACATGCATTTAGGAAACCACAGGACGTTATTCAACACCTGTTTCCTTCAATTTGATTGAAATTGAAGCATTAAAAAAATAACATGCATCTATGGAAAAATGACAAAATCATGGAAGTACTGACTTCATGACTTTTCTGCTCTTATGGCATAGCCTTGTCTGGCTGGGGCCACTTGAACGCAATGATGCGAAGATCTCTTACTGGACAAGCGTGAGTATGACCTCAGTGTTTCTTCTTATAACCTTGCTGAAGCAGCTAAGGCAGCTGGGCAGCTCCAGTCAGCCACAACTGTGCTGTTTCTTCCTGCAGAGACCTCGCATCTTTATTTACAGACTCAAATGGATTTTGACAAGGACTCAAATTTCCACAAGATGATAAAATTTGACACGTTGTTACTTGTGAGCACCAGAAAAAAATGCAAAAAAGTGACACTTTATTGGCATTTATGAATTTGATCTGGCTGGAAGAAAGAAGTACCAGAAAATCTGCTCCTAGGAAGCTCCTAGGAAGCTTGTGTTCCTGTGAGCAGTGGAGGAACATCAGAAATTGTGAGCACTTTTGCAGACTCTTTTCTTGCATATTTTGGTTATATCTCCCCTAATAGTTATGCCTGAACTCGACTCAAAGATTAGACTCTTCCTTACTACTGTGCTCTTACCCCTTCTGCAGCATCCATGCGCTAACAAGTACCTGCCACTGTGGTGTCATGTGCTGAGGAAGAGACGTGGTATCACATACTGCCATGCATTGTCATACTCAGAGCAGTCTCTGCCGGCTCCTGAGTCAGTCAGATGGACAGAAAATGGGTAAGTAGACAATGCAATGCTTACAGCTGCCTCAGAGTTGTCCTCTTCTGTGCAGATGTTAATTGCCATGATGTGTTCCACAAGCACTGGAGAAAATAGTGCTGAAACCATAGGTACTAATATGTACAGCTATGAGGAGACAGGGGCACAGGGTCTTCTGATTTTTCAATCGCATGTGAGAGTCTTTTATGGAAAATCAGCAGTAATTTCAAAGTTACTGGTGGACTTCACATAGTCAGCAAAATGTTTGGACTAGCTAAGGTATTAAAAGCCTTCCATCTGTACGGACTTGATGCTCACTATCTTCCATTGGCAAAATCGGCTTAGAAATTTCAAGATGTGCAGTGTGATTTATCTTCTGCAAGAATTGTGGGGGTATTCACTAGTCAACAACAATTTATTGTACTCCCATATGGCAGAATAGAATTTGGAAAGAGGTAAGAGAAGGATGATCTCAGGATGGGGCCTATTAGAAGATAAGGATCATGATTCCCTGTCCTTCTCCTAGGAGATTTTATTCATACCTACATTTTGGATATAACTCACAGAATATGCATAAAATTAGGGCCAGTCCCATCGAAGGAGAGGAAGAGGGAACTGGAGTTATATCCCTGGAGTAAAATTCAATCGCTTTGGACTTGTATAGCTTCATTGTACGTGGCAATCCCAGCCATCATTGATCCCAGCAGGAAGGGGAGGATGAGTATCTCAGAGCAAAAGGGGAAAGAAATCAAATCCAGATAGAACGAGATCACACATTTCAATTTGCATCTGTATCATCTTTGAAGTTGTGGTTGCAATTATTGAACGGAGATGACTGGAAATGTCTTTCATACCAAAATGACTTGGTTGCACTGAGTTTCTCTTTTAGCATGTCAAATCAATTAGCTGGTGTTTGGACAATGCTTTGAAAAGAGGAAGCAAGATATTACACACATACACACATGCACATGTGTATCCCCACAACCTTCTGTGCAATTAGTATTTGTAAGAAATGCAAATCAATGTTCTAACTACCAGAAGAAACTTATAAAGCAGATATTTAAGTCTTAAGTTACATTGCAGATTTTATTAAACTGTCTTAGCAGAACAAAGAAATCAAATCACTTTTTAAAAAAACTAAAAGGAATGAGAGCAACATACTGAAAAACAGAGGATGCTAGAAGTTTTTGCTTTAAAGCAAGTTTAAAACTATATAGGTACCAAACTAAATCTGCAGCTCGCTAGTCTTATGGGCATTGGGAAATAATGCTTGTGCATCTTATTTCATCCTTCCACTCTGTTATATCAGGTTGCAAATCTGGTAGTACCAAAGCAAGTGTTGCATTTTGCTTTACTTATCATGTTATAGTCAAAAATAAATTACAGCATGGATAATTGTTAATCCATACGTCATCACAAGTCAAATCATGAAATAAGAAATATGTAACAGTTCTTGATGACACCTACATAGATATGTCTTTTTTTCCTCTGTTCTCTCCAGTTTCATCACCATTCACCGCTGGCTGTGCAAGTGGGAGAATTTAGCTAGGTGTGAAGTATGGTGAAATTTTAAAACAAGAATAAGATATTGCAGTTCCAGATTGCTATAAAGTACCCTATGATTCCAGAAGACCAGGCAGATCTTTTAAATCTGCTAAATTCAAAGTGGTCTTGGTTGGCACACTTTAGTGGGTTCTACTGTAGGTTTAAACTGAACCTCCAGCTCTGGTGTTTTTTTCATAAAGTTCCATCCACTGGGCTCCGTAAAGCTACTCCTGTCAGTGCAAACACATATATAGAAGGAAATCACGGAATCATAGAATAGTCAGGGTTGGAAGGGACCTCTGGAGATCATCTAGTCCACCCCCCCCGCCAGAGCAGGGTCACCTACAACAGGTTGCACAGGACAGCGTCCAGGCGGGTTTTGAATGTCTCCAGAGTGGGAGACTCCACAACCTCTCTGGGCAGCCTGTTCCAGTGCTCCACCACCCTCAAAGTAAAGAAGTTCCTCCTCATGTTAAGATGGAACTTCCTATGTTCAAGCTTGTGCCCATTACCCCTCGTCCTATCAATGGGCACCACTGAAAAAAGACTGCTCCCATCCCCCTGGCATCCTCCCTTCAAGTATTTGAAAGCATTAACAAGATCCCCCCTCAATCTTCTTTTCTCTAGACTAAAGAGACCCAAATCCTTCAGCCTTTCCTCATATGAAAGATGTTCCAATCCCCTAATCATCTCTGTAGCCCTTTGCTGGACCCTCTCCAGCAGATCCCTGTCCTTCTTGAACTGGGGAGCCCAGAACTGGACGCAGTATTCCAGATGCGGCCTCACCAGGGCAGAGTAGAGGGGGAGGATGACCTCCCTCGACCTGCTGGCCACACTCCTTTTGATGCACCCCAGGATGCCATTGGCCCTCTTGGCCGCCAGGGCACATTGCTGGCTCAAATCATTTGTCTTTTCTGACAAATCACTCTAGGCTGATGAACATAAATTAATAACTTAAATCTCAACCAGAAAAAATTTTTTTACCTTGGAGTAATGGTAGCATTTTGGTAATTTGATATCATAATGACGAACTGTACTGAAGATACGCAGACAACGAGGATGTGCCCACATCTATAGTTTGGCTCAGGAGGACCTTTCTGAAGTGAACATCCCAATACCTCCCAACAGCAACTGCAGTGTTTCACGTCACAGAGCAGTCTCAGAAAGCACACACTGTATTCTCCTCAGATGAAACGAAACCAGAAGTTGTGCTCCAGATGTTCATGAGCTTCCAGCCCGTGGGACCAGGGGCTAGCTGGAAGGACCCCCCCAGCACAATGTAAACACCTCATACAGTGGATCCTCAGCATCATTTCTCTGCTTATCAGCTCCTGCTAGGAACCACTACTGGCTAACGTAGAACCCCCAGAGTATTACTTTAGTTCCTTTCGCTTTCCCATCCCTCTGCATGACACTGTTTCTACTAATTCATGTTTTATTAATTTATATTTTGAAAGAGCATAGGATCCCCAGTGGGGTCCCAGGGCTTAACTGCATCAGCTGCCAACACGGAAAACAAGAGCTTCTCCCCAGAGAGATTCTAACGAGATTCTATAACGAGACAGCGGATTAGATGGAGATAGATAGATCAGTGACTGTGAAGTGACAGTGCAACAACATGAATCAAACTGGGCAGGTCAGAGACAGAAATCACCTTCTCAGTACTGGAATAC
This sequence comes from Ibidorhyncha struthersii, assembly GCA_013398815.1. Lineage (NCBI taxonomy): Eukaryota > Metazoa > Chordata > Aves > Charadriiformes > Charadriidae > Ibidorhyncha > Ibidorhyncha struthersii. The sequence continues at coordinate 629,299 of VZSZ01006646.1, read as the reverse complement.
AGATAGGTGAGGGAGATTAGGCCAAGAAAAACTTTGAGAACAAAGACAAAATTGTGTTTGATGTGCAAGAGAAGTAGCAGCAGAGAGGACAGAAAGAGAGGTCAAAGCTATGGTTCAGGAAAATGCTTTCTGCAGCAGTAGTCTAGATGGATATGAATGGCCCAAAGCTAAAAAAATCCCCAACACTGTACCCAAAATGCTCTCCTAGTTCTGCGTGACCTGAACTAAGGGTAAGGCACAAACCTTCAGCACAGGATAACAATTCCTTCCTCTATCCAGAATCACTGCAGAGATGCAAACATCCCCTTTAACACTTCCATTACCACACATATTCCATGTCAACAGCGGAAGCATAATCTTAAAATAAAAATAGAAATGTCCCTTTTCACTTGAAATACATGGACAGTGGTGCTTTCAGCTGGAGAAGTCTTGTGACATAAAGGGACCTGTGAATACTCAAACAAAAAGACTATGTAGCAGACAAGTGAAAGAGGATATTGATAGGGCTGTTATCACCACAGTGAAGTGATTTAGAAGGCATGAATTTAATGTACCAGCTGTTGCATTTACTTTTCCTGCTCTCAACACAGCACACATCAGTGAGGACACTGGGGAGCTGTCCTCTCCTGCCCAGAACGGGAACACGTCTGGGTCTATTAGCAAGGGAAAACAAGAACTCTGATGACACTGAGCTAGCTTGGGTTTCTGCTAGTGACCGAGTCTCCCTTAAACTCATAGCTCTTCACCCTGACCTAAGGAGATCTTCAGCAAAATGAGCACTTACTTCAAGTACTCACTATACTTCCAGACTCACAAAAGAGCCTCAGTGCAAATGAGAATCAGGACTGTAAGTGCAAAGCACTTCTGTAGAGTATTTCTTATTTTCAGTGCGTCAGTGAAGAACCATATTATCCTGTGCACATTCAGCACAGGAAACGTTTTTCAAAGGGCCAGACAGCTGCCAAAAGGAAGTAACATCATTCCCCATTTTGAATCCAGACACTACATATGGTCCATCTTTTACACCTGCAGGAGCAGATCATCAGCCCTATCGAATCAGGTTTATCATTCCTGCAGGAGGTGGGAATTCTGTCCAGGTGGGAATTTTGGGCAGTCCCAGAGATTTCATCAAACAGTTCCTGCTGTGCCTAGAAGGTCTGACAGGCACTACTTGTGTGCTTCAGTGTGTTAGCATCTAGGATGGAGAATCTGGCCAGGCTGGGAACTCCTCCACTCAGCTCCTGCTGTAGAATTAACCACAGTGTACACAGATATTTGTAAATAGTTAATAGAATTCTTTCCTGTAGGTGCAGGAAGGGTCATGTAGGGCAGTCCTTTGTACACAGCCAAGACACAATTTGTAAGTACTTTACTATTGTATACAGTGATCATGCCTGTAATGTCATGTAGGACCACAGCCCAGCAGGATCACATGAGCTGAGCAGAAGAGCAGTTCAGGGAATCTCACTCTATCCAGCTGAAGATGCCGTTGCAAGGATCCTCACAGCAGAGACTCCTGTCACCTTCTAGCCAGCGATAGGCCATCCTCTTCAACAGATTTGATTTCTCAGGTGAGTGTTATCTTAGTTTAGCAAATGCTTCACCCATGAGTGTTTGTGTAACAGTTTACAGTCATTCCGGCTGTGCCCACTCTCACCCTGGCAGCTCCAGGGATTCACAGGAAGGACTGCTCTCCCTGGCCTTCTACTTTGCACAGTCAGGTTCTACAAGACATTTCTGCAACAGGGCAAAAAAAAGGTCCACCTAAAGGAAAAAGGTATCAGATGCCTGTCTTTTGCCACATCCATAGGAATTTCTACTCTTGCTTCTTCTACATTTTATGTACACAAAATGTGCCGTCCACTCAACTCACTGCCCCTAAACTAACAAAGATAACCGTAGAAAGACATACACGGTGTACAACTGAACTTTCAGCTCCAGTTTTGCATCTGATTTGAGTTTTGGACAAAGATGATTATTTCTTTTAATGATATTCCAAGAGGGTGTTTATCTACTTTCTGTATTCATCCTGAGCTAAAACATTCAGTACTATTAAGCAAGTTTCACCCAGTTCCATCACAATAATTCAATAAAAAGCCCAATATAGAATTTCTTGACCCAAGTCCAGTTGACATTATGCTGGTTTACATCACTATATTTTTCTATTAGACAAAGGATAACGCATCAAGTTTAAAAATTAATGAGTAATCCCAAATTTCCAGCTTTATCTGGAACACAGTAAACATTAGGATCACTATGGATTGCGATTCAGGTGAGATACAGATGCAATTAATTGACTGTATTGTATACGGCAAGGCTGCCCAAAGCAGTATTTTAGCTAAACTAATGCAGTAAGGGCCAGTTTGCTTGTGGAATTTTCTTGTAAAAGAACAGGGTAAAAGGAATTCTTTTGTGAAGTTGTCTTTGCATGGGAGGATTAGGTTCACTGCACTCGTCTCTGCAGCAGTATTAAAGGCTCCCTGTTCAAAAATCTATGCTTCTCCAAAGCTTTCACTAGCCCTCAGAGTCTGCAGAACATAAAGCTTTCCCAGAAACATCTTTTTGCCATCACACTTGTTAATTACAGCAGTAGCTTCACAGTTGATAGCTGTATGTCTATCGCCATGGCAGTTCTCATGAGTAGCTCAGTGGTTTCAGTTATGTGTTACACTGTCCAGCATAAGAAGTCACCAAATTTTTAAGTATCTGTCATTAAAAAAGAAAAAAGAAAGAAAGAAAAAAAAAGACAACCAGGTTTCTCTAACGCTGTTTTAAAACAGACGTATATGAAAAAAGTTCACGAACACAACATATGTAGCACAGAAATACATCGATGGCTGAATTCCATCTGAAATGAGGTCCACATAACCTTTATTTACCATCTGACATCAAAATGACTGGCTTGATTTTTCTTTTAGAAGCCACTGTCTAATTTAAAACTCATTTCTTATTGTCTTGTTTTATATGTTAGAGGGTACTCTCACAAAAAATAAAACTGACAATTAATGACATGCTGCACAATGTGTTTTTTTGATATCTCTAGATAGCACATGTATCTTATCTTCCTGAGCACTGTGCATCTATTATAGGAGCTGAAAATTCATATACCCTCAGAAGATCCGTTCCTGTCTCAGTTAGTGTAAAGCCTCAAACGTTCCAAAAGGGAAAGTAAAAAGATCTGGGATCTGGCAGAAATGAAGCAACCAGACAAGACCTAAAGCTCTGTCCCATGAAAAAGACAGGAATGATATCAACACAACAGCCACCACCACCCACGTACTAAGGGAGTGTGCATACTTTTATAACAATACCACTAATCACTGGAACAGCCAGTTGACCAACAATACTGTAATTAACAACAGATGATCACACAAAACAGCTATTGCAAACAAACAAAAACTCCAGGGTGCTTAATACATGTAGCTTAAAAAGAAGCTTTAGAATAACTACTAACATGCCACAATTTGTTAACCGTTGATTTTTTTAACCCTTAAAAGATGCCAAGTACTAAGCCAAAATAAAATCTAAGGAAATAGTCACCTGATTTTTCTTATTGCATCTCTAGAAAGTAAGTTGCCTACCTTGAAGAACTACTCAAAATTTTAATTAAAAAATGATGCATTCTGCAATGTGATAAAAACTGGATCTTTCACAGTGTTTCATGAAAAAGTAAATATCTGCCGAAATAGCAGGTTAGAAAGGAATTCACACTGGATTTCAATTACCAGCAGATTCGAAACGAACTCTGTTCCGACTGTCATGTTTTCCCCATGGGTGCTATCTCCACTGGACCATGCTTTGTTCTATTGTCCTTATGGTACTGTCATCTCTGGTTTGGACCAGAAATTTCATCCTGAAAATAAGCACCTTTTCCCCAAAAGTCACTTCTTCATGTTGGTCTATGCCCACACACAGAGGGGGGAAAAAGGGAAAAGAGTATTGACTTTATTGATTTCACATTGCAAAGCAATTTCCTCAGAAAAATCTGACTAGTTCCTAGAATTAGTTCACAGCAGGTGATAAAATAGCATCATCACCATTAACTCAGGGTCTTCCTCTGGGCTTAGCAAGCAGCCTGGAAGAAAGTACACCCTTTTATAACTTAGCTGTAAATCATCACTACTGGCAGCTTAGTAATTGTTTACAGCTGATCACAGAAACTAGCTATTGCACTGAAGAAACAGCAATTTAGTATTACTAGAGAAACAAGGAAAAGGGATTTTCTTTTTCTACGTCTAAGACATATGATGTGACTCTCTGACCAGTTTCATGGTGTTTATTTCAGCTAGCTGACAGCAGCATCAAACCAGTACACTCAAATAAGGAATGACTTGATGGAAAAGAAGCCAGTAAGTATGGGGAAAATTATACATCTGCTAACAATAAATCAGCAAGGTAAACAGTGGCATTCAGCAGGTAAGGGAGCTGATGTAGGCTCTACCTTCACCTCATTACTGGTATCCAGCAAGAAATCATATGACTATTTACTAGGGTCAGATTTTATCATGGGTATAGAGGTGGAAGAAGGGAAAGGAGGTCCTCTTCCACTTTGCACAACAGGACACAATGTCTGACGGTGACTTCCAGGCCAGAGTGTGGCTACCATCATTCTGGCCATCATAACGGAGGATGGCAGTGCAGTAATGAGTTTGAAACACAGATAACCTTGCTTATGGTGCAATTCAAAGCATTTCTCAGGCCCTAGTGTCCAGATATCCCTGCCTGGTCCTCATCTTCCTATTTCTCCAGCCCAAGGGTGTGCCTCTCTTCTTTAAAGGTGTTTCCACACCTTCATGCTCCAGCACTATTTATCGCAAGTGAAGGCTCAGAATTGTTGGTCTCAAAAGTGCTCTCAGTCAGACATGCCTGACTGTGTATCCTTGAAGTGTGTTTCTCAGCCATCACACTTCCTTCTCATGGGGGAAACCGCAAAATGAGCAGCTCTCAGGAGCCAAAATATAACCTTTCAGGAGCTCATCAGCCACTCCACCAACTCTCACCTTCTTTCCAAATACAGGTCAAGGTCCTGTGCCAAAAGTCTCTTTTGTTTGCAACGCAGTGCCATTTAAGTTAGGGAGGAAGCACAGAAGGGAACCCGCATTTAATATATATTGCTGAAGGAAAGGGTATGAGATGAACAGACTGAAGACTGAAACATTTCCAGCCTCCAGCATGATGTTTTATTAGTACAAGGAAAAAGAATTAGTACAGGCTCAGAAGTTCTAGGTAAGATGTTAAATAAAAGGATGTGAAAGCCAATCTCTCTTGTCCAGTGTGTCCCTGCACGGTGGATCCTTTCCTCATCCTTGCTCTGTACTCTGCCACTTTTCAGTGCTCTCTCAGCTTGAATAAGAGTAACAGTCCCCTCTGTGTCCCTAGGAAAAATTCCTCCTCCCAATCTATTTGGCCCAAAAGATTGCCCCTTCTCCTGAAGGGTTTCCCCTACTCCAGCCAGGTTAAGGTAAATTGGAAGTAGGAAATCCCACCACTGCAGGTGGAACCGTCTTTACCAGAACATGGTGTCTGCGCAGTGGGATTCAAAACAGCACATGAAACAGCTACAGCAAACCTGGTTATATCTTCTTTATAGTAGCATCTTCAGGTCATTTTAAAAGATGGTAGCCAGCTACTTCAGTGGTAACTGAAGGACCATTTTCCCTCAGTTCAGTACAGAAATTGAGATCATTTCACAGTTTATATGATGATGAAGCTCAGATATGTTGCCCATTTACAGTGATTTAGAAGTCACTAGGCACCAATGGACACCGCTTAGATGTGCATGTTCAGGCTTGTCAGATACAAACTAATTTGATTAAAGCTTGCATTCAAGGAAAAGGAATTACCTAAGTCACAGAATTTCATAGTATTTTGTGCTAGGTACATACATAACTACTACTTCTGACCTGTAGTAACTTGTTTAGAGCATGGTAACTTGATCACACGTCAAGGTCTTTACACAGCATAAGAAATATGCAAAGGCTTGTAATCCTTGATGGTATAAACATGAGGAAAAACTACAGAAGTCACTAATGCAAACATTCAGGAGATGCACTGAAATTTTACTCACTCTCCCATTGTTCTCCAATCAGGAGCCTTGCAATGACTACATCAGGATGAAATTAGAAATTTGGAAATCGTACAGTGAGTTTCTCGGGGAAAAAAATGAGATGACGATAGAGGTGGATAAGATCCAGTGCTATTAGACAGTAAAATAGGATCTGCAAACATATAGCTCTGTAAAATAAACATTCAGAGTGTCTGCAAAAATATGTAGCCAAATTAGACCCATTGCCTAAGCACTGGAGGAAGTTTAATACAGATGAATTATTCTTTTAGAAGTCAGGCTTAAGTAGATAGATACAACTAGCTAAAAATCCAGTTACACAAGATAAAAACATATAGAAAGAAAAAACCCACTACTATTCACACAGACAGGTTCTGCAGAGCTGAAAAGATGCCCATTTTGGAGGCTATCTGAGTGCTGTCAGTGTAAGGAGTGTGCTGCATCCTAGAACGGATCCCATTGCTTCTCAGTTCCTGCCATTTTCTGGATATTTCCCTGACTGCTCCTTCTGGCACGCTCCAAGGCAGCATTTGCTACTCGCACTTCATCTCATCTAGCCTTGGTGAGCACCACCCCAGGTAGCTCCTCTTACTCTGCCTCCCACTCATCAGGATGAGTTCATCCTGATGACCCAGCTAGAGGGGCAGAGGGCTCTAAGATCAAATTATCTGTAGGAAATGTTATAGGCAGGTGGCTTAGGTGGAGGGAGCACTGTGTTAGTAGGATAATATTCCTCCTGATAAATAAGCTGGTAGGTAGAATCATAGAATCACTTAGGTTGGAAAAGACTTTTAAGATCATCAAGTCCAACCATTAACCTCGCATTGCTAAGTCCACCACTAATCTATGTCCCTCAGCAGCACATCTGCACATCTTTTAAATACCTCCAGGGATGGTGACTCAACCACTTTCCTGGGCAGCCTGTCACAATGCTTGACAATCCTTTCAGTGAAGAAAATTTTCCTAATATCCAAACTAAACCTACCCTGGCACAACTTAAGGCCATTTCCCCTCATCTTACCACTTGTTACCTGGGAGAAGAGATCAACACCCCCCTCACTACAACTTCCTTTCAGATAGTTGTAGAGAGTGATATGGTGTCCCCTCAGCCTCCTCTTCTCCAGGCTAAACAGCCCCAGTTCCCTCAGCTGCTCCTCATAAGACTTGTGCTCTAGACCCTTCACCAGCTTCATTGCCCTTCTCTGGGCACACTCCAGCACCTCAATGTCTTTCTTGTAGTGAGGGGCCCAAAACTGAATACAGTATTGGAGATGCAGTCTCACCAGTGCCGAGTATAGGGGGACAATCACTTCCCTAGTCCTGCTGGCCACACTGCCCGCTCATAGTCAGCCGGCTGTCAGTCAACAACAGCCCCAGGTCCTTTTCTGCTGGCCAACTTTCCAGCCATTCCACCCCAAGCCTGTAGTGCTGCATAGGGTTGTTGTGACCCAAGTGCAGGACCCAGCACTTGGCCTTCTTGAACCTCCTACTATTGGCCTCAGCCCATTTATCCAGCCTGTCCAGATCCCTCTGTAGAGCTTTCCTATCCTCAAGCAGATTAAAACTCCCACTCAACTTGGTGTCATCTGCAAACTTACTGAGGCTGCACTCAATCCCTCCCTGCAGGTTGTTGATAAAGATATTAAAGAGAACAGGTGCCAGTACTGAGCCCTGGGGAACACCGCTTGTGACCAGCTGCCAACTGGATTTAAAATTCCATTCACAACAACTCTTTGGGCCCTGCCATCCAGCCAGTTTTTTACCTAGTGAAGAGTTCACCCATCCAAACCATGAGCAACCAATTTCTCCAGCAGAATGCTGTGGGAAACAGTGTCAAAGGTTTTATTAAAGTAAAGGTAATTCAGCATTGTTTGGAGTAACTATGTGTGACATTGGAGGTATTTAAAAAACAGGTAGATGTGATGCTTAGGGACATGGTTTAGTGGTGGATTTGGCAGAGTTGGGTTGATGGTTGGACTCGATGATCTTAAAGGTCCCTTCCAACCTAGACAATTCTATGATTCTGTGTCACTTGGGTACTACAGCACGCCTAAGGATGCAGGTCCATCCCCGTCTCCAAGGAGCTTTCTGCCTGACCGAGGGTAAACAAAGGTAGTAATGTCCAAGCAGAGCAGTTAACATGGAAGTAGGAAAATGTGGCCACCTTTCAGACTGATTCCTTTCTTCATCTCTGAAGCAAACAGCAAGCAACTACTTATGGAAGGCTTGAAATTACTTACAGCCAAGTTATCAAATAGATCAGTCGTATTTTAACAGAAAGGATAACTAATACCTGGTAAAACATACCAAGGTTACTGGTGAATCCTCCCCATGTGGGAATTTTTAAAAGCTAGGTTTTTGTAAGGGGCAGGCAAGAATTCAAAGGAGAATTCAGTCAGAGTGGGCCCGGACCCTGCTATCCTGGCTGGTCCCTGTGGGCCCTCCTGGCCAGCAAATCCAAGAAGCTGCTTAATGGCAGGGGCTCCAAGATTGTGGTTTGAGTGTGGTGTCAGAAGAACAGAAGTGCAGTTTAGAAAGGGCTAATGTGAAGTTTTCAAGGCACTCCCAGTAGAAGGCAGGTGGGTTCAGGCTGGCTACTGACAGGTGAGTGGCTTGCAGAAATATTCCTTTGACCCCCAAATCTCTACCCAAAAGCTCAACCCTTTAATTCAGTCCTTCCAGCTGCTCACATCACTCTGGAATTTGAGATGAAGTTTTCACTTTTCTAGGGACATCACAAAGTTAGCGTCCTCCCCTCCTTTCCTGGATTTCCCGTTCATTCTTTTATTTAAAGTTCCACTTTGAGATATGTTTTCTCCAGGAAAATCTATTGCTCCATCTGGCTGTGCTGTTTGACTAAACTTCAAAATGAAACACACTAGGCTGGAAATGACTTCCAGGCTCTCCAAGAATCAGGTGGCTCCAGCACATTTGGGGGACTCTGGCTAGGACTGAGTCAGCAGAAGCACCCGTGTTTCTTCCTGGGGGGAGTGCAGCTGCAAAGCAGAACACAAAAACAAAAACACCAACAATAAGAGCTTCCATGTCAGCCAGCTGAGTAATAGGAACATTTCCACAGCACACAGGACACTCTGCCTATTTAAAGTGTCCAAAAAATGTGATATTCCACAGGTCTCCTTAGCTACCATGTAATACCTTTGTTGCACGATGTTGTCTTAAAGACAAACGAGTAGATTTTTGCTGTTAGAATTAAAAAGAGGTCCTTTAAAGTGTGGGAACATTGTATCTTTTCCTCTGATTTCACAAAGACCCTGAAAGTCAACCTTTGAAAGGTATAAGCAACTTCTTTTTTCTCAGTTAAACTTAACTCAGATACCTCCATGACTCTTTAATGAACTTTTCGGTCCTTTAGGAGAATCATGTCATGAGGATCAACAAAAGTGAACAGGATTTGGGTTTGGTGCCTTGACCAGATGAAGCTTAGATGAAACTTTTCTTTTCTTACGCCCAATACTGCCGCTCAGCTTGTCAGCAGAAATATTATTACCAAGAGACAGACGTGCCACAGGACAGCTCCTGCCCCCAGAGACTTCAAATCAGACCTAAAAGTCCCTCCAAACTAAATCCATACTTCAGTGTGAATAGCCTGATTTTCTTGGACAAAGGCTCAGTCTTGCTTCTTTGTCCCCACTTCTTGCTAGGGACATCTTACTGCCCCTTTTCTTTTCTTGAGGAATTTTGGAGGGAAATGTGTATGCTCAGCTGTCTGTTTCTTTCCAGAAGCAGAGTAACTCCACTAAGGCCTCCTTCATGATCTTCACAAAGCTGTCCAGGCAGCCAGTCCCCGATAAACAGATTCACCTGGGACCACCACATGGACCAGTACTTCATTCTCCAATGCCAGTAGTCAGTAAATGCTCATAAAAATAAAATTACTTTTCCACTAAAGCATCTGAAAGCCCCAGGACCTATTCACCAGACTAATATTTCATATCATATTTCATTATTTCTCCCCTGAGAAAAAAATTACTGTTATGGATGTCATAATTCATGTAATTCCCTGTGAAAAGCATAAATAAGTCAGTAAAACTCATGAATAAATACGTTAATAAAATTATTGGGCTAACCAGGCTGTTGTCTTGCTCTGTTCAGAGAAATAAGATTTCTGTGTTTATCACCTCACAAAAGAAGTCTGGCTCGCCTGAACTGATATCATAAAGTACAGGGCAGAGCCACTGTAATGGTGAGAATGAAAACAGTAGATCCAAAGAACTTAGGACTGCAAGTGTTTTCACTACCCTTTGCATTGCTAAAAACAACATAATTTCTTAAAGCACAAATTCTTTTACTGTGTAATCAGCAAAACTAAAATTTATTGACTGTCATCTGTTATTCTATGTTCTGTGCAGTAGAACTGAAAATATTTCAAAATATTTCAAAAAAGGATTAAATTCCTTTGTGATGTATTTCAATGAGAATATTATTTACTGTTCACACTATACTATTTATGTTGTTACCAGAATAATAGTACATATTCAGGCTCCCATGAGCTGTATCTGTCCCTAAAATCCACTGATACCACTGTGTCTTCTTTGGTTACAGTGACAGAATTGTACAATAAATTACTTGGTTGTAGAAATCAAGCAAGTTAACCTGCCACATAAGTTTGAAGTGCATGAGAAAAAACAAGGCTGCAGTGCAAATGTTTGTTCAGCTCCCATGGTTTTTAAAAACATTGACCTAAAAATGAGGCGTTTGCACTGGAAACGACAGCCAAACCCCACAACAGAATGCAGCATACGTAGCGGTCAGACTGCGTATCGCTTTCTTGCGAGGTCATATCTGCAGGCTGAGGGAGCCAACATCTGTAAGGCCAGACAGATCCCTTGAAACACAAATGGCTTTGGCATATTTTAGGAAGAGAGAGACATCTCCTGGACGAACTGTAAATTTGCTCTTCACTCTCCTGTACACTTAACACGTGAAGAAAACTACACTTATCTGCAATATAGTTGTATTACGGTTCTAGTTGTAAGGAGTTCTCCTTGTTCCATATTTTATCATTTCAAATAAATTTAAAAGTACTGTGTCATCATTATGAAGGGAATAATAACAGCAAGTCTACAAAGAATAAGAAAACGAGTTTTAGGAGCATGGCCAGAGCACCCAGTCATAAGACAGGGAATTAAACTGTGCTTTTTCTAGACCTTTGTTTTATAAACAAAATTTCACCACTTAAACTTCAAAATCCTCTTACAGCTCTGTAACTTCTTAAATTACCAACCACAGCATATTGCTTAGAGGTAACTTAGTTTCCTCTTTTATTCAGAACAAAGTTTATTATGCCATATTATAAAGAAAGGCATTGCTTCTCCTCTTTCCAGTACCTTACCGGTTTCATGAGATGCAGAAAATCAGTAGGAAATCTATTACCATGTTTTCTATTAGTAGCAATTCCAAAGGTGACACATGAAGTGTTATCTAGGCAGTTCCTTAAATAGTATTAGATTGCCTGAGTGTGAACTCCCTTGTTATTCCTCTTTCAGCAGAACAACCAATGTATTTCAAGTTTGTAGCATATTTTTGTTCCTCGCAAAGAATTTCCCAGCTAAATTCTCAGTGACACAGAAGCTAAATCACACACTTGATACAGAGACAGGGTTGTTATGCCTTATCCAGTTTTCACTAGGTATTTTGTTTCCTGGTGTTAAGATAAAAAAGAAAATAAACTTTCTAAGTTTATCAGCGACGCCTCTTAGAAGAATATGAGAGAAACAGAACTGGTAGATTTTCCATTGCACAATGAACAAATAGCTTCTACTGTGACCAACTGCCCCAAGGATCACCTATGGCTCCTTGAAAGGAAACCCTAGGTCCATGCCCTGTCTGAACTGCCTTATCTCATGGCCAGCATTACTGCTGAACATGAAGGGATTACTAACATTAGGTCTGGAGACAACCAAGGAACAACTGTGAGGAGTTATACAGCTGTGTGTGGCAATTACTACAGCATTTCCAGAGATTTATATGGGAAAAAATGAGCAGCCAAAGACAGACAGACAATGAATGGGAAGTCATTGCTGATCAGTTGTGAATATTAAGAACTTGCACCCAGATTCCTCCCACCAGGGTTTAGACACAGAATTGAGTTGCTGCAATTAAGGATCCTCAAAATTCAAACTGTCACTGTAGGCAAGGGAGACAGAGACACAATTCAGTCTACCTGTGTACTAACTTGTCTCCCTGAGGTGCACCAGAGTATTAAATCATTTGCCACCACCTCACCTTCACTAGCGATATAGCCTGAGAATCCTCTCTCTGTATGAAGATACTTACGTTAAGCATCTAAATCAAAGTGTGATAAATCTCAGCTTTTGCTATCAGCCCAGAAACAACAGCACACAAAATGCAGTGGTAAGCATAACTGCAGACAGAAAGCTGTTGCATCCTTCTTTGAGGTTTAGGGTGATTTTAATGTTTATTTACATTGCCAGGTAATACCATTCCTTTGCCTCAGAAAGCATTCCCTAAAGCCAATGATGAGGTAAAAACATGGTGAGGCTAATGCAGTGTTATTCAGACCACTCAACAGACCTGAGTGAATCTGGATTCTAGATGTTTAACATATGAAACTGTTTGCAGTGAGTTCACAATATTATAGTAGGAATAAATTCTGAAGTAACAGCTTATTTTTCCAAGTGCTTTCAAATGCATGTGCACTCTCAGATGGCTTTGAAATTTTCTTTACCTCATAAAACCTCCAATTAGGCTTCACAGCCTTGATTTGTTACCATTTTTTCAATGAGTTTCCAAAATACATTACAAATATACAACACACTGGATATCAGTTTCCTACTTATGACTCAAATCTCTCCAGTATAATCACCCACTAAGCTTTGATCTCATCACTTACTGCCACTCAGCAGAAGAAATATTTAAAAGGTCATAAATGTTACACGTGGCAGATGACTTTCCAGTACCTCTTGATACAAATTGACACGTCAGAACCAAGGCAGCTTCTGAGCAGACTGGTTTCAAGGTGGTGTGTTACAGCTTCTGAAAATTATATCCATGCAATTCCTACTGTGCCTGCATCAGCAACCTTGTAAATTCTGCTCCTGGATACACCAAGCTGATACACCCAAGCAAGGGTCTCAGGCTAGACCCTACTGCCCTGTTGTGACCCAGATTCCTGAAAAAAACATTTCTTCCAGCCCTATATGCAAGAGCAAGCTTCAGCATCGTCAGGCCATGCTGGGGAGCACAGATGAGACAAAAAAATCCTTTTAAGTTCTTTGTCCCACTGATGCAGTTGCCTTGCTGCCAATACTGAACAGGTAACGGGGATTTTGCCTTGTTTTACAGAACCCCAGAATGACAAAATGGTTGAGGTTGGAGGGGGCTCTGGAGTTCAGCTAGTCTGCCCAAGCAGTGCCATCTCGTGCAGGTTGCCCAGGACCATGTCCAGATGTCTTTTGATTATGTCCAAGGATGGAGACTCCACAAATTCCATTTATTGATTTTGAAATTAGCGGTTATTTTAGTGAGGACTATTTCCATGTTTATGGCCTCAAGAACATCTTAGCAGCACAGCTGAGAGAGCAGTTAACTGCAACTGGGAGAGAAAGAGTGCAAAGAAATGCGTAACCAGCAGGCAGGGACTTTTAGAGCTAGCTTTGCCTTCGGGTGTTATTTAGCTACACCATGAGTCTGAATGGGAGCCAAGTTCCTGAAAACAACAAACTCACGCTCTGTCCAGGTACAGAGGTGGAGTGATGCAGAGAAGAATGTATATCTAGGAGCCCACAGCATGCATTCAGACAGTTCATACCGCAGGCTGTGGCACTAAAGTGTTTCTAGAGGTAAGACAGATGGGAGCAGCTTGGCAGAGATGGAACTAAACTCAGGTGGGACTACCCTTTGGGCACAGTGGCTGGAATGAACAAGCACCCAGAAATCTTTCCTTCAGTATGCCTTACCTCTTTTTCCATCATCAGTCTCCCTCAGAGTCCTCCTAGAAAGAAAAAGACTTGGAAAGGAAAGAGAAGCCTGAGGCAGAGGTAGGGAGCAGGAGCTGGGTATCTCAGCATCCAATTCTAACCCTTCTTCCCCTCTTTGTTGCTGATGCCATCAAAAAGACTGCTTTCCCTTGCAGCCTTCATCATGTACAACATGAAGCAAGAAGGACTCCTCCTCCTGTAAATCACAGTAAATTCTTTTGACCCTTCCTCCCCATCCAGTTTTTTGAAGCTTTCCAGTGTACGCCTTTTCAATGCAATTAGCATCATTTTCATACCACTAGCAAGGTACATCTATCTTTGACGCACAGAGCGTCTAGTAGGTTTACATCTATTTTATTGTGGGAAAAACCCAAAAGACTGATTCCAAGAGCGGGCAGAGTTGAGACCATCCAGCAGGGCAATTGACTGTAACTCTCCTTTTTCCATTTTTCATGAGGTTGACATCATGTCCTGGCAGCATGAGGAAGTGCAAGGCCAATATAACTCCTGGCTAGGTGATATGGCACTTATTGATGAGCCCAGGAGAGAGCTGGATCATCAGGCTTGGATTCTGCCAGATTTTCCAGGCCTGACCCTTTTTCAACCATGCCCAGGTTGACTGCTGGCTTGCCAGTTTTGGTCTTCATGGGTATTCCATTATTGCTAGAGCACGTGCTGTGGTTTAGTCAGAAAGACATTAAGGAACAGTTCTTTGTGGGCACAAGCAATATATTTATCCTACAGGACAGAGAGGGCACTACCTCCTAACTAGAACTTCTTGTCTTCCACTTTAGCACACCTCCAACCCTTCCCAAAGCCATTATTCATCTTTCTGCAGTGCTCCTTTTCCTCCTAATCTAAAGCTCCCCATTACCAATAGCTCTTGCACCATTCTTCCCAGCCCATTCCTGTTGCTGTTATTTACCAGTCAACAAGGTAAAATAAGGAACAAGGAAAAATAAAGGAAAAATAAGGAAAACAAGGAAAAATAAAGGTCTCAGTTACTGCTCACTTCTTGCCCCTCTTCCTAGGACTTCAGTCTTTTTAGATCGGTTCAGTTGTGACAGTCCTGATAGCAGTTTTGGTCACTGCAGTGATTGTTGTTTCGGGGTTTTTTTTTGCTAGAGGAATAGAAGTGGGAAGTAAGTAGTAGTGGCACATGGGGTTTGCTTTCTTGCATAACCATTTATCCTTTGCACTTTATGACCTTTTTGATTAATGCTTTATTCTACTTGTCTTCTAAGAAGTTGCAGCAGTTTCCAGATTTTATATCTCTATATGCCATTAAATGTCATGCTGGCTTTCCACTTCTGGGCCTGATAATGATGGATTATGGTTGCAAGGCCTCAGAGTGAATTAATGCATTGGCCATATTGGCTTGTAATTCTTAATAGGCCTGTAAATGGATCAACCTTGTTTTTCAGGACTTTATAGGTGACAGGATATTTTTAAACATTATGTAGTCTATGGGATAGTATGTGTCTAAGTTTGATAAAGCCATTGTACTGGATGCAATATTTTTCAGAACTCCACATTCTAAATAGTCAAAACTTTTTCTCTTTTTCTCTCTGGGAACATACAATGAAAATTCATGTTCTGAAGGACTTGTTGTCAGGTATTGTGGAGTCACGCCTGGAAAAATCCTTAATACCAGAGATTCTGTCATTTTCAATGGCCGAGAAGGATATGTAGTATTGCACAAGATGGAGAGCAGCAACTCTTTCCTCAAAGTTCTTTCAGATCTCATCCAGACATGATGGAAGTTTGGTTGTCTGGAAACCACAGTCCTGACCACCTATGAACAGCAAAGGTCACGTAACACTTTTTTGCATGGACATGTATTAATCTCAGTGTGTGACTGTGACCCCATTTTTTCCTTCAGGTTTGTATGCTGAGCTGACTAGTGTGCAATACAGTACGGTATGATTTAGCACGCTGGGTACTGCGCTACTTTAAGTAGGTGGGGTTAGACATTAGCAGTGCATGGGCATTTTAATCCATTTCCCACGCAAGCCTCTTTGTCCAAAGATGTACTGACTGTGTCCTCTCAGAGAGTAAGTAGACTGCTAATTATCTTTACATTCAGGGATTTGATTTCCCTCTAGCTTTCACATCAGCACCCACTGAAAGCCATCAGTCATTAGGCTTGGCCAGACAAGGACAAGAGCAGCCCTAGTATGCCATGCTTGCTTCCACCACCCAGTGAGAGGTGGGCTGTATAGGACAGTGGCTGTTTTTACAGGCAGAGGCGGGTGGTACTCCAGAGGCACTGCCATCGTTTCTGTCATCCACCCAACAGCAGCAGGAACAGCAACAGCTATGAGACGCTCACGCTCCCCCTGGCAGGAGTGACTGGGGCCCAGCCCCCTGTCCTTGTAAAATTCAGAAGTCTGAAGCCAGCTTCATTCTCCCCATAGACAAGCCTTGACTCACTATGTATAATTGAAACCATTCTAAGAAATACAGTGTTGCAAGAAGAAGTAGCACGAAACATTTTAGCAGTCACACTGAATACACTTTTCTGAAGTGGTCCCTCCAGTGATTTTGCAAGGGGGTTTGCTCTAACAGAGGTGATTCTTGGGGCCTGGTTGCACCCAAGGAAACAGGTTTTGACATTTGGCTCATTAATTTCATTTTGTGAAAAAAAAAGGTTGTCCTGGTTTCAGCTGGGATAGAGCTAATTTTCTTTCTAGTGATTGCTGTGTTTCAGATTTGGTGTGAAAGGAATGTCAATAACGCATATTGTTTTAGTTGTTGCCAGGTGTTGTATTTTTCAGGTGTATATTTTTCAAGGAGTCTTTTCACCTTCCCATAGAAGCTGAGAAGAATCATAGACAGAACAATGGAATGGCCAATGTAATATTCCATACCATAGATGCCATGCTCGGTATATAAATGGGGCTGGCCGGGGGACAGGTGATCACGATCACTGCTAGCGAAGGTATGAATTCACCAAGTGGTGAGAGTGACAATGGCATATCACACATCATAGGAAGAGAATATCCCTTTCAAATCTAATTTCAAGAAATTAACTAATTAACCGAGAAAATACTTTGTGGGAAAGTATTTCTTGAGGCCTTGCACTTTCCACATAGGACCTGCAAAATCCAGCCAAAGCCAGTGTTATTCTGAATTGATAAAGGGCATGTTCAATTATGCACCTACAGTCTCATCACTGAAGTCTTCCTATCACTGGCTAAATCTCTGGACCAACTGCTTTAATTCTGCCTCATCACAGTGGAATCTTCTTTCCAGGCTCCCAGGCCGCACTTTTTTTCTAATTGCTCTTCTTTGCTTAGTGTTAGATACAAACGGTCAAGAACAATGGAAACCGTAAAGGGTTACTGTCCAAATCCTGTTCCAAGCATGACCTGAGAATTTGACAAGTTTTCTGATAGCACTCCTGTTCATTGCAAATTCAGAGAAACTGAAATAAGTTTTTGATACACTCCTGTTCATTGCAAATTCAGAGAAACTGAAATAAGTTTTTGATACACTCCTGTTCATTGCAAATTCAGAGAAACTGAAATAAGTTTTTGATACACTCCTGTTCATTGCAAATTCAGAGAAACTGAAATAAGTTTTCTACTTATGAAATGCTCTCAGTGGACAATGAAGAGCAGTGTCCATATCTGTGTGTCCACAGCCTCATGGTTCTGTAGCAAGATGTCAATAAGCAGCTCTCCATAGTGCTTCTCCAATGTCAGTATCAACTGGCTATTTCAAAGCTGTGGGCTTTTGCTTCCCCAGCTACTGTGCCACAGGCAATCTTGAATTTCAGGCACAATGCATCAAGAGCTTACTTCTGATGTTGAAAAATCTTAGTTATTTCTTTTAACTTAACAGCACCTTGGAGCAAGGGTTTCTGGATGCCCGTGACAAAATATAAATAAAACCATGTGATGAAATATAGGAGAACAAATGTAACAGAAAGAAAAAGAGAAGTAACCACAATCTTGAACTTGATACACAGAAACAAAGCCAGACAATACTTAATACATCACCAGGAGGAGGAAATAAGAAGATATTTCTTTATGCATTTGATGTGTTTCCATATATACTTATCTCTTTCTTTATATATAAAAGAGGTCTGTGATGCCCAAGTCATGGAATAACCAAGAGTATAGTAGTTACAAAAGCATGCACTGGGAATCATATTGCAGAGTCACACTCATTTCTGTACTTGTGCTCCCCAGCACTCCAGGGATTTGACTGGCTTTCTAGTTCAGTTAAATGCTATATCCACACTTAGCCAAAGCAAATAAATCAAGCTGGGCCCAAGCTGCCTGTACAGAACCATCTGGAAGTCTCTTGAAGGCGTTCCCTTGTGGGCCTTTTCCACTACGGCTTTGTGCCAGGATATAAAGCATTACTGGACACATCACCTGCATTTCATGGTGCTGCACCTGAGCACATACATCTTGCAGACCACACCTGACTCCACACAAAGCCAATTTATGTCTTTTCATCTGCAACAAATTAAGACGAAGACTGGATAAACTGTCTGTTGATAATCATATCTTAACTGTATGACAAAATGTAATTGCATCTTCACTATTGACAGCCACCAGGGACAGAGATGGAGATATTTAGCGGGATCAGGTTCCAAAAATGTTGGCACTTGATAGCAACGGTCTTATTACTTACTTTCCAATGTGAGCTTTTGTTGATACAAAACTGAAAAAATATCTTTGAATCCCCAGTAGGCTGTGTTTTTCAAGGATATTGGATATAAAGAATCGTAGAATCATAGAACCATTGAATTGTTGAGGTTGGAAGGGACCTTTAAGATCATCGAGTCCAACCATTAACCTAACCTGACAAAACCACTTCTAAACCATATCCCCCAGTACCACGTCTACCCTTTTTTCAAACACCTCCAGGGATGGCAAATCCACCACCTCCCTGGGCAGCCTGTTCCAGTGTTGGATAACCCTTTCAGTGAAATTTTTTTTCATAATACCCACTCTAAACCACCTGGCTTAACTTGAACCCATTTCCTCTCGTCCTATCACTCGTCACTAGGGAGAAGAGGTCAGTCCCCATCTCTCTACAACCTCCTTTCAGGTACTTGTAGAGAGTGATAAGGTCTCCCCTCAGCCTCCTCTTCTCTAGGCTAAACAGCCCCAGTGCCCTCAGTCANGGCAGCCTGTTCCAGTGTTGGATAACCCTTTCAGTGAAATTTTTTTTCATAATACCCACTCTAAACCACCTGGCTTAACTTGAACCCATTTCCTCTCGTCCTATCACTCGTCACTAGGGAGAAGAGGTCAGTCCCCATCTCTCTACAACCTCCTTTCAGGTACTTGTAGAGAGTGATAAGGTCTCCCCTCAGCCTCCTCTTCTCTAGGCTAAACAGCCCCAGTGCCCTCAGTCATTCCTCATAAGACTTATCCTCCAGACCCCTCACCAGCTTCGTTGCCCTTCTCTGGACACGCTCCAGCACCTCAATGTCTTTCTTGTAGTGAGGGGCGCAGAACTGAACACAGTACTCGAGGTGGGGTCTCACCAGTGCCGAGTACAGCAGAGCAATCACTTCCCGAGTCCTGCTCA
>VZSZ01006646.1:539652-609284 GCA_013398815.1 Ibidorhyncha struthersii | reverse complement strand
ACATCCACAGCTTTTCCCTCATCCACTAAGCGGGTCACCTTATCATAGAAGAAGAACAGGTTTGTCAGGCATTACCTGCCTTTCACAAAGCCATGCTGACTGGGCCTGATCACCCTGTTCTCCCACATGTGCCGTGTGATGGCACTGAGGATGATGTGTTCCATGACCTTCCCAGGCACTGAGGTCAAACTGACCGGCCTATAGTTCCCTGGGTCCTCCTTCTGTCTNGCTTTTCCCTCATCCACTAAGCGGGTCACCTTATCATAGAAGAAGAACAGGTTTGTCAGGCATTACCTGCCTTTCACAAAGCCATGCTGACTGGGCCTGATCACCCTGTTCTCCCACATGTGCCGTGTGATGGCACTGAGGATGATGTGTTCCATGACCTTCCCAGGCACTGAGGTCAAACTGACCGGCCTATAGTTCCCTGGGTCCTCCTTCTGTCTGTTCTTGTGGATGGGTGTCACATTTGCCAACCTCCAGTCAGCTGGGACCTCCCTGGTCAGCCAGGACTGCTCATAAATGATGCAAAGTGGCCTGGTGAGCATTTCTGCCAGCTCCCTCAGTACCCTCTGGTGGATCCCATCTGGCCCCATAAATCTGTGTACCTCCAGGTGCTGAAGCAGGTCCCTCAGCATTTCCCCTTGGATTACAGGGGCTTCATTCTGCTCCCCATCCCTGTCTTCCAGCTCAGGGGTCTGGGTACTCAGGAAACAACTGGTCCTACTGCTGAAGACTGACGCAAAGAGAGCATTAACTACCTCTGCCTTTTCCTCATCCTTGGTCACTATGTTACTGGCCCTGTCTACTAGAGGACAGAGATTATCCTTAGTCCTCTTTTTATTGCTAATATATTTATGGAAGCACATACTAAATCTCAGACATAATCTAGCTCTAGCCCAAGTCTTAGTCTTTTGGAGAATCAAATATTTTTGAGAGGAGAAATGCCACTTTCTACCAGAGCATGAAACTGCAGGTTTGACTCCTTGATAATATGTGACTATCCAGGTGTGTCAACATTTCCCCTCTGCCTGAGGCAGGACCTATCAATTCTCTGTATCACAGCTGCCTGAGTAGCTTGCCTAGACAATAATATGTGTCATATCTGATTTAGTTGACATTCACGGTTACATTTCTGCTTCGCTGTTTTGGATAGGCAACAGGATACCTTTCAATAGAAATTATAACTTGTAGTAATACATCTTTTCAGTTATTTGGGCAATTTTAATACAGTGTCAACAAAATTCTGTTGTGTACAGGACAGAGGAATAAATTTCTTATTTTCTCAAAGATTCAAATATATGAAACAAAACTTTCATTGGAGTTTTAAAACTATCTGTCATCACAGTGTCTCAGCATAATTTAGGAATTATAACATAGGAATGACCTAAATAAGATCATCTCACAAACTGCTGATTAATGCCTTGTCATTGGCAGTACCAGCACCAACAGACATGACAGACATTTAACATTACCATCTGAGCAGTCTTAACCAAGTTCAGTAGAAACATTTCAAAACCTCCATCCCGTCATCTAGAGCTTCTCAACAACAGAGAAGACCTGAGCATGCATTAATTTAATAGGTTGGATCTGAGTCTATTTTAGCAGATTTCTTAAATGGAGGAACTGGTAGCAAAGTCCACACAGTGAAAGACTTACTGCCACTGTCCCTTAAGGAAATAAGGATGTCCACAGGATATTAGGATCTCTGACCACTACAGAAACCTCTAGAACAACCCTATTTACCAAATGATAAATAAGAAGACAAAGATAGCCCACTTTATATTTCTTTTGCACGTGAACACATATCTGTGAGTCTAGTAATGAGGACACTGAGCTAAGCTTGTCTCAAGCTTTTCTGAAATACCTACTTTAGAAATTTTATTTAGTAGCCTATATTTTGTTTTTAATGCTAAGTGCACAAAACAGTCTGAGGAGCAGAGACTGGAACTAAGATGACTCTTTGACCACATGAATCTCATGCTGTTGGCAGCATTTCAACCTAGCTTCAGCAAGACTGTGAATATCTAAGTTTCTCATTTGAACTTAGATGGTATCTACATATTTAAACTTCTTGAGGCTGAACAAAGAATAGAAGACAAGGCTTCCTCCTCTGGGGTGTGTACTCTAACTACTAGGTCAACGTATCAGTGTCAGGCATAACCCAGCATGTTAAAACAGTGAGGCATTCATCTATATCCAAAACCATGATTTAGACGTCAAAGTGCAGGAAATGCGTTGGACCTACCAATGACAGTCTCATACAGACACCTAGTTCATAATCCACGAGATGGCTGGACAGCATCTCTCCAGTCTGTTGGTCAATTTAGATATGTGCCCACCAACTGGGCTGTCCACTGAGACTTCTTCAAGCAATTAACTTTCCTAGTTCCAGCAGCGACATAGGCACCTAGCTAGCACTGGACGATTCTGCTCTGAAAGCAGGACAGACGCAGTTCAGGGAGATGTTTGTTATGCCAACAAATACTATGACTTGGTTTGAGGTAAAACAGGACCAATTTTGTTCAGTAACTTTACTTTTTAGCCAGGCCTCTCCTAACTACTGAAATTAACAGCATATTGTGCAGAAAGTGTTTGCTCTCAGAGTGATAAGACCCATGTTTATAGTTGATGCCAAGAAATGGTACGCAGAGAGGCTTTTGCTTATACTTATTGCTGTAACACCCAGGGGCAGCTCACTTTGGTACTTGCCCTGTTGAAGGGTTGGAAGTGGAAAAGCATAGAGGGGTCACACCTACAGGGAGGAGCAGACAGGACAGGTGACCCAGAACTGACCAACAGGGTATTCCATCCCATCTGCCTCATGCTCTGTATAAAAGCTGAGGGATCAAAGGGTCAGCTCTTTCTTCAACAGCTGACATCCAAGGAGGACTCTGTCTGTTTGTCTGCCTTTGATCCTGATCCTGAACCCAGATCCAGAATCCAGTTCCTGTCTGTCATTGAGTCCAGTCTGGGACTTCCCCAGTGCCAGCCAGTGTTGTGATTGTCATCCTGGGAGCTTGATACGGTTTTGTATATATTCCATTATTCCATTTTTATTTTATTATCAATATTTCATTAAAGTAGTTTAGTTCCTTCTAAACTCATAAGCCGCTCTCTCTCCTGCCTCTCTCTGAAGAGAGGTAGGGGAAAGCATCTGTCATTCTGCCTGAGTGGCTGGTTTGGCCCCAACCATGACACATTAGCAGAAAAAAAGATGAAAGCATGTTTGACCACTCCTACGTGGATCTTAATGCTAAGCGTTCTTCAGCCAGGAGTCAAGCCTAGGTCCCTGGAACATACCTCTCAAATTTATTAAGACTGTCAAGATACATGTCACCTTTTTTATCCTCCCCACACTTCTGCTCAACTTCCAAACTTGGATGGAACTGTGCTTTCATTATGTTGGACTCTTTTCCATTTGCTTTCCAACCTTTGCCTTCTTTTCTACTTTGAGTTCAGCCAAAATCCACTATAAACTACAGTGTTATCAGCTGAGGAAAAGTCATGTGTTGTAAATGTGTTGATGGCTCTGGTGACTCTATCACATTACAAATCAATTTGCTTCACTCTTGGAATTGAACCATTATAGCACTGAGCCTAAAACCACTTCTGTCAAATGCATCCTTCAGAGGCACATAAATTTCGTATACACTTTTAAAATGTTTTTGGTCATGGAGTGATTTTAAAAAATTATAAATACATTTTGCATCTTACATGGCACTTTGGTAAGACACCAATCCTTTGTCACAAACTCAGTCTTCTGACTTTTATGCCATTTCTCATCTACAACTGCATGTCTGATCACAAGCCAGTAGTGGTGGGGTTATGACAGAATATTTCACTGCAGTTAGTTCATTATTTCCTATTTTCTTTCAGTCTTTGTGAGGTACTCACCTATCATCTCCCACTGTTATCTGCACACTGCCTACAAAGGCAAGGAACTGTCTGGTTAGGAATCATCTCTCTATTTTATATTTCTTATATCTCTGTACAATGCCTAATCCATTTTCTCTTGATCCCAGAATGAGATCCTGATCATTTGCCCACCTTTCAGCCCAGCTCCAGTCTCAGAAACAAATGCATATAGTGTTTATTCAGCTTCTTTGAGATGAAGCACGGCCTGAACAAGAATTCTTGTTTTGTGCCTTAGAGAGTTTTGTGCCTGGCATTTCCTGTTGGCTTCTTACCCACATAGCAGAGACACCTAGGGCTGCTGGGGCTGCAGGATCGGGAAAGGTCAATGTATATTTAGCCTGGTGTGGCTACAGTACTAAGTATGACAGCTAAGCAAGCTATTTAAGACAGCTGCCAAAGGTCTACACTAATATCTGGCTCCTCATCAAAGCAATTATCTTTGGTAAGACTGTGGCTTTGTTCTCCTACCACTTTGCTCTAAAGGAACATAAAACTTTCGAAATACCAACAATAAAATTTTCGAAGTCTCTCCTTGTACTCCCATGATAAATGGGGGACGGGGGATTTTTAACAACAGATTTCCAGTGGTTTGATGTACCTAAATCCTTTACGTGCTTTGGAAATTCTCTTTCCACCACAGACAATACAGCAAACTGACTGAAGTTTACTCCTCCCTATTCCTGTTCCTATTCCTCTGCCAACTTTAACCTGTGTGATACGCACCAAGTCCATCTGAGAAATGGGAGTGTAGTGATAGGATGAGGGGTAACAGTTTTAAACTGGAAGAGGGTACATTTAGATTAGCTATTAGGAAGAAATTTGTTACTGTCAGGGTGGTGAGGCACTGGAACGGGTTGCCCAGAGAAGCTGTGGAGGCCCCATCCCTGGAGATGTTCCAGGCCAGGCTGGATGGGGCTGTGAGCAACCTGGTCTGGTGGGAGGTGTCCCTGCCCATGGCAGGGGAGTTGGAACTAGATGATCTTTAAGGTCCCTTCCAACTCTAACCATTCTATAATTCTATGACATGCTTAGCAATATTATCATGTGTTGGCATGATCCCTTGGAAAAAAACAGAAATGTATGTTATACTATACTCCTTTATATTTCAACATGTTCTTCAAAGAAAATGGACATCAGTATGTTCATTCATCTCACTCCTTTTCTTCCTACACCATTTAACACAGATAAAATACTGGGTTTTTTTGCAGCATCTCCAGCAGAATTACCACCAGTGTTTCCCCTCAACACAGGTGGTGAAACTTGACCCTGTCCAAATTTTGTTCCCTTTCCAGCTGATGTTTATAAAAGTTCTCTACAGACAGAATTAGCAGAATAGACTCAAGTTTCCCCACTCAATTCTGCCCTTTGTTCTTTGGCATACACTTGCAATTTGGGTCTAGGTCTGCCAGATGGAATGGTTGTACATATTCTGGCCCATTATGCGAGCCTGGCATGGCCAGTAATATGATATTATCTTTAAAGACTAAAAATCAGATGGGAAACCAGCGTCTATATTCTTACGAAGAAATTCTGAACCTCCGAGCAAAGCTCAGTTTTCCTCCTGTTCTGTCAGTTTGTCCGGTGTTACGAAATGAAGCAAAACTCTTCTGTAAAAGGAACGCTGTATAACTTTCCAAATGAGGAAAAAATACCTCAGTCAAAATGCAGGATGAATTTGAAACATCTGCAACAATCCAAACAGGCCAGGCATAAAGTGAAAAGAAATCATAGAATCATAGAATACCAGGTTGGAAGGGACCTCAAGATCATCTGGTCCAACATTTCTTGGCAAAAAAGGAAAGCCATGGAATGATTTATGCTACCACATTGTTGCTGCAGAGGACAAAGAAAGCATGTCCCAGTGGCTGGCCTTGCGAGGAAAGGAGGTCACAGATCTCTGCTCGTACTCTGGTGGGCTCCAAGAAGGGACTTTCCTCACAGTCTACATCAAACAGCAGAGCCCAGGCAAGTCACAGAGGCTGAAATGAAAGCTTAGCAGCATGCCTGCACTTTTAGGAATCACAGTAAAGGCGCAGTCTTTTATAAAAGCTCTGCCACAGCTGGGCAGTGAGTTAGCTGGACTCCAAATTTGTCACCCTGCCAATAGCAGCCATTCTCAAAGCAGCGGTGGGTAGCGCGTGGGAGGTCACTCTTGCCCCCCCGCCCAGGTGGCCCTCAGAGCTGTTTCTGGTGCAATGATGAAGCATGAGCTAATCTTCAAGCTGTGGTACTTCCCACTGGTGGAAGGTCAGGTGAGGACTATTTTGAGGGTTTCAGAAAAACCTTGGCTAACTACATTTGTCAGGTGTTTCTTGGGCGTAAATTCCTCTAAAGCTGCGCTTTTTAAAAATACCACAACTTTACAAGATGTAATAAAGTTATAGGAGAAGAGAACTAACCTGCAATGGTATGCCCAGAGGCGTAGCATAGCATGGGCTGCAGGCAACGAAAAAAGGTTAAATACTTAGGAAAACAAGTATACCATTATACCGATATAGTCAATAGTATGTGTGAATATAAATAAACATCTGCAGCCATTTGTCCTAAACAAGTTGATATTCCACTGATTTATTAGGTGTCTGAGTGCAAAAGCTACAGCAGCTACAAGGACAAGATAAGAGTGATATAAAAATCCAGACTGAAAGTAGTCTGGATGGGATGCAGATTTTCTCCTTTCCTTTGTGAACATAGCTGTATTAGAACAGGAAAAGGAGAGATAATGGAGCCTTCATATAGGGTGCTCCACTTACTATACATGAGACGAGATTGTTGTTTTTGTACAGCAGTATTGAAAGGAAAAAAATTAATTTGGTGGGAAATGACAGGAAATGACTAAAACTTTGTTCTTTATGGGTAATTATGTTTTAGCTCTAACTTCGTGATTTGGAGGAGATTTTACGTTTGGGGGGAATCTCTGCAGTTAACGTTCCCACTCTGATTAAAAAAATTACACTGAAAAGTAAATAAATAAGTGGAGTCTTGTTTAACTACACGCTGAAGTATCACAGGGATAATGTTCCCCATGATTAATGGGTTTTGGCCTGCTGAATAATTCCATTCAACAGCTTATCAGCACAGCTCACTGTCACTCTCCTCGGCGTTGGTTTCAGATGCATATGCAAGCTAATTGCCATGTAGAACAACAGCTTACAGTGCAGAAACTGAGACTGTCTAACCCAATTCAGAAAGTTCCATCTAGTTTTTACATCTATTTTTTTAAAGAAAAAATCTCACTGTCATGAAAAGCCTTCAGGTCCCAGGAAAAACGTATTTAGAGAACTATAAAGAACTTCTTAAGCCACTTTTTCCACAAGGAAAGAAAATAAATCTGGAAGTTTAAAAACCACCCTGTACCCACTGCAAGGAAAGCAGGAAATTAAATATTGGCCACAAGATATTTTTCCAAGGTTTATTGATATAAGGGTTTTAACAATGTGTTTAACTGTGTAACGCATTCAGCAATTGTTACCATGAAGCTTCTGCTTTTCTGTACAGTATTTGCTGCCCCCACTTTAGAAGTCTCCACATCACAAGGGGTGTAAAAGTTCTTTTAAAATTTAAATTGTGCTTATTAAAAACTTCAGAATTGCCAGGAGAGCCACTGTGATGAAAACCCTCTTATATATTTTTCCAAGAAGATTTACAACCTACATTAGGCACAGCACTCAGCCATAAAATCAAGTGAAATGTGCAGACCTGACACACTTCCTCTGTGCAACAGAAATTAAAATATATGTCCCATAAATGTTGTCATAGTAACATGTGGGAAACATTAAAAGAAGTCAACATGATGAACAGGTATAATTTATATTTCTCCAAAATTTTACCCCACACATTGCTCATAAATCATCCAGCTTGAGTCTGTAGTACAGAGATGTTCAACTTTCCATCCTGTAGTCATACTGTTCCAACTAACAAAATAAGAATAAGCGCTGGAAAAAATGACTCAATGTCAATTGGGTCTTACAATTTGCTCAGTAATAGCGATATACAAACTTAAAAACAAAACCAAAAAAGGCTGGTATGAATCTTACAGTTTCTAAATGGATGCTCTGTATATTGACATCAATAGAATTTACTTCATAGAATACCAGGTTGGAAGGGACCTCAAGGATCATCTGGTCCAACCTTTCTTGGCAAAAGCATGGTCTACACAAGATTGCCGAACACCCTGTCCAGCTGAATCTTAAATATGTCCAGTGTTGGGGAATCCCCCACTTCCCTTGGGAGATCATTCCAATGGCTGATTGTTCTCATTGTGAAAAATTTTCCTCTTGTGTTCAGTCGGAATTTCCCCCAGGAGTGACTTGTACCTATTACCCCTCATCTTTTCCATGTGACTCCTTGTAAAAAGAGAGTATCCATCTTCTTTGTAGCCACCCTTTAAATACTGGAACATGGTGATAAGGTCTCCCCTAAGCCTTTCTCAGTGCTGAACGAATGCAGGTCTCCCAGCCTTTCCTCATATGGCAGGTTTCCCAGTCCTTTGATCATCTTGGTGGCCTTCTCTGGATCCTCTGCAGCCTTTCTGCATCTTTTTTTGTGCAGTGGGGACGAAAACTGAGCACAGAATTCCAGGTGTGGCCTGACAAGCGCTGAGTACAGTGGAATGACGACTTCTTTATCTCTAATTGAAGCTGGATATTCACATGTGCATCTGCAAGGGAGCTCCTGCAAGAGGGGAATTCAAAACATGCAGCTTGAAACCTTAGTGAGCAAATCTTTCCTAAGTGGTTTAGCCTAAAGGATTCGTTTCTTTAGACAGCCTTTATCTAATTATCTGTTAAAGACTTTCATTTTTCGTAAAAGCCCTGTGGTTCACCCACCTGGAAAATGGAAGTAAAAATAGTCAATACACCTGCAGCCTAGCCTTATAGGGAGTGTCATATGGTCCTGTAACTTCGACGACCATCAGTACATTGACAGGATCCAGCTGGGGTCTGTAATGTCCCCCTCTGGAAATTAAAGCCCACTGCCTATTTTTATGCCCAAAATAATTTAATTCAACTTAATTTTGATGCATTTTATAGTCTATATTGACAGTAAAATAACTCTGTACAGTTGATTTACATAAAAAATACTGCCTAGACTATCAAGTGAATAAAAGATTTTAAAATATCCAGCCATTATTCCACAGGCTCTAACAGTTCCTAAGAAGCAATCATGCATTTGACACATATACAGAATTATTTGCACAGCTTTGTGGAGGATACTTTGCATATTATTTGATATGTAATGATAGTTATGACTTTTTTTTCAGTTTTTAAATAGCTGTGGGGCTAAAAAAAAGGCAAAGGAAATAATACAGGAAAGTAATATAAAAGATCTTCCTTAAACCAATTAAAGTCTGCCTGTTCAAAAGCTGAGTGTAAGAATCCAAATTTAACTCACCCCATTTGAGTTAATGTAATTTTTACAGCAACAGTAGGGGTGGGGTACAAAGGAAAGGTGTCTGGGCTCACCTCCACTGGAGATAGTGGCACAGCTATGGAGTATCCACAACATGGAAATGTAGTGGAGCTGCTGAGCAGGCACCGGACCGAGGACAAAGGAGGGTGGGCACAGCCCAAGCAGGTATCAGGTCAGGAGGTCAGTAGTGGAGTCATACCGCTTTTATCCCAGTGGCACCTGTGGGATTTACACCAACCTGTGGAGTAAGTTCACGGGAGATTTTGCAAGGACAGGAGACACATCTGAATTTTCTTTCAAATGGAAGTGGAGGGGGCGATCCTACATTTGTCCAAGAGCAAGACAGGTTACGCTGCTGCTTGCTTGCAGTTCCAGGAGCATTCCTCTCATATCATATCCTGAATGCACAGACACCTCAAAAAGCAACCCAGGATTACCTGAAAGTTCACCCACTGAAATTGTCATGCCAACCTTAGCAGGACTAGGAGGTGTCTTCTGCAGAAATCCACGCTGATCGAGACCTATTTCACCTAGTGTCCTTTCTACTACAGTGGCCATCAGCAGATGTTAGGAAGTGTTTAAGAGCTCTTATAAGAGTTTAGGAGTTCATTATAAAGATACTCCCTGAATGGCAGTGATCAATTTTCTGAGCTGAACCTTAATCTTCTTTAAGAAGTTTTAGCTTAAGACTGTAATATTTTAATATGACCGAATATCTTTAGATTACCTGAAAGGCCATTTTCTCATGCAATACAAAGACTACAAGCAAAAGTGAAGGCATATTGTAGAAAAAAGTCCTGAGCAAGATATGTCAGGCTTTTAAACATTAGCTAAGTAGAATTTTGGTCTTTCCTAACAAAGTATATGCTAAAATAAGTTTGCCATAGACTTTCTATGCTTCTCAGAAGAGAGACCTGTACTTCTATTCACTTCTATTCACTGTGTTCCTTTGAAGTTTAAAACATAAATTGTTCCTGAATCAGTATTTTCTTTTTAAAAAAAAATATTTTCAAAGTAATTACAAGCCTTTCTTATGCTTTTCAAGAGCATCTTGTAATATACGAGTTTAATTTTGTGGACAATAAAGGATTATTTTTGCTTTGGAAGCACACTGTTCTGCTGGTTTGTTTACTGATTTCTTTATAGAAATGCCTCTGAAGAATAGCACACTTCACCATGTTTTATATAAAAGTGCAAGTCTTTCATGTGCTTCTTTTCTCCAAAAGGATCACCTTTTCCAGACAATCCATATTGAATGAAATTATTTCCTATGAATTTAATTATGTTGAAGCATTTGACCACAGCACTTTTCTATTTATTAGAATGAAAATCCTGAAGACCACATCACATATACTTGATCCAAACCATTGAGCCATACTGATTTATATAATCTAAACTGCTGTGCTCTATATTGAATACTTGTGTGCATTTTCAACAGGTTTACATGACTCCTTTGCTTTTCCTTCAGAAAAGCAATAGAGTTCTGAAATCATAATTTTCATTCAACTGGATATATTAGAAAAAATAGTGAAATGTAAGACATCTAATCACTGGGACCTTAACCCTTGCTGCAATGCAACCATGGAGTTTGGAGAATGTCCAGCCTTAAAATTAATGAGTGAGTGTGATCCACAGAGAAATAACTTTAACCACAATTTGGCTAGACCTTAAAGTCTGCATTTTTATTGTTTTTGGCATCTGGAACTATATTTCTAATGGATTCACTTCCCTTGAGATAAGTAGTGAAAGAAAGGTGCGTGACCCTAAATGTGAACCTTTTGTGGTTTCTTTGCTTTCTTTTCTGAGATTTAAGTAGCATTAATTACCTTGTAACCAGAAAAGTCAATTGTCTTACAGTCTGACAGCATTTGGTTTTATTCCCAAGATGTGAGTCCTTGTGCTAAGTAGAAATTACGTTCAACTGGGACTTGTTCCAACACTGACAACAGCCTTGGGATCAATGCTGTAATGGCTTTTGGCTCTCACTTCCCTTGAATGTGGCTTGTATAAGCTCAGAGAACCTGTTGAACACAAAACAACCAGTACCTTAAGCAGCCATTGAAAAGAATCAGATGCAAATGAAGAAATCAGAGTAGATAACTAATCGGTGAGGTCTTAACCTTCTCTGCCTTATGGACAACAACATGACTATGAAAACATCGGGGAGACCTCAGTGACCAACACCTTACCTATGAGAAATGGACTGCAACCACTGAACTAAGACATAGGGAGCAAGGTGGACCTCTGCGCATTATTGTCCACTAAACCTGGCACTGGATGGATGAATTTTCTTCTTTCTCTACAGCTAACAGAACCATGCAAGCACAAGGCTGGGTGTTAATGGGACACTTTCCCCAGGCACCTGCCACTAAGGGGCTGCAACAGACAGCAGAATGTGGGACCTGGGAGACCTGTAGCATCAAAATCTATACGTGAACTAGCTCTCCTCATACTCAGTGATGAGAAACAGGCACTTTTAGGGCATTGGTCATTGATTCAGATACCAATTTACAATGAGATGAATGACACTCAAAAAAACCTACTATTTGCTACTGCTGCTTACTACAATTTTCTATTTAATACTGTCCATAAAGAAAAGCAGTGATCTCAGGCCTGTGCTGACGTTCATTTGCTTACATACATCTCTGCTGGGTTTGAGGAATCTCACCCAGACTTCCCTGCAGGTGTTGTGGGTAAATTTTAGAAAACACATCTGGAAGACAGGCTTTTCTGGATCTGCTTTTCACCAGCAGGGAAATCATGGAAGTGGCAGGCAGGGGTGTCCAAGAAGGGTTAGGGACTTTTCTTATAACAAAGAAGAAATACAGAATAAAAGCCTTCAAGAAAGCTAAGCAGAATAAATTCAAGGAGCTGGCAGCTAACATCCTGTAGAAATATATGTGAAGGAAAGGGATTGGGCAAACTGGAAATTCCATTTAAAAATACAGAAAATTAAAAGCATTGGAATAAAGTATCATGAGACAAAGAAAAAAAGCAGAAAAGCAGAGGAAAGAAAAGAGGCACTCAGCTAAATCAGAGGTCTCAATAACCTGAAATATAAAGACGAATGAGACAGCAAAACATAGCTCAAACAGCTGAGGACAAGAATTAAAGCAAAGCTGAAGTGTATAAAGACGTGAAAAGCAACACAAGATGAAGTGCAATTAGCAGGTAATGTAAGAAGTAACAAGAAAACATCTTATAAATCTGGTAGGTAGTCAGAGGAATGTCATGGAAATGGTCTTGCCACTCAGTAAAAAGGGAAAGCCAGGAAAATAAAATGTCAAGAAACGCTTAGTATCTGTATGGCTTGACTGGAAGAGCTGACAGTCAACAGACAGCAATCCCACAGTCAACCACTGCAACCGATTTGGTGGCAGACTAAGGAAAGAGCAAATCAGAGATTACTCAAATAATCAGGAATTACTTAGATAAATTAGGTCCACATCAGTTGTGAGTGATTAGGGAGAAGGACACACCTGCTTCATCTGTGCTCTGAGCTGGTCCGTCACGCGTCATCTGCAGTCTCAGAGGCTCTGTGGGTTGAGTAGCTTGGTGCCAGCCCAAAACCAAGGACTTAAGCTTGAAAAGCATACCAGCCCTCCTGCTTCTTATCAAATGCCCAAGAGCAGAAGTGTAAATACATCTGTTCTGGTTAGTTTTACCTTGGTTAAAAAATTCAAAGTAGTGCTTAGAAACCCCAGACAAAGCATAAATAGATGATAACTTCCTTATTTTGTTCAACATTGTGAAACCGCCAAACAGCTTCAGTACCTGTTTAGATAATTTTGCTCCCTCAGCCACCCAGAAACTGTCCTGGCCCAATATAAGCTGTCAACAAGTAAGAGTATTGCACAGGTCACAGCCAGCATGCTGGAAAATCTAAGAATGGGGATATTTATCTAATATGGATATTTATTGTATTGGAGATGAACGGTAGTTTTCAGGTAGCTTCAGCTTATTACAAACATAGCAAACGGCTTTTTTAAAAACTATTGCTTAACTTAATAGGTGCATTTCATATAAAAGGGTCTTATTTTAACAATATTTGGGGTAGATCTTTGTGTGATTCCAAAATACTTGAGTGCTCCTTTTTCCAGCATAGCAACTGAAAATAACATTTTCCTCAGCCAAATAAAATTGCCCAGTCTATCAAATCCTACTTTCTGGACCAGTATGTATGCAGGGCAAATACTAAGCTGGAAAAATAATTTAGGAAAAGTGATGAACTAAATTCAAACTCTTTTTTTGTTTTCTAAAGATGTAATAATTCATTTATTCTAGAAACATATCCTCTGACTTCTCCCTCTAGTACAAAAAGGGTATGCAATTATCAAATAAGATTAATTCATTTAAAATTTGCAAAGGCAAGTCCTAAACCAAGAAGGTGCCAGACTTTAGATTGCCCTTGACATATTAAACTGGACTCCCTGTGCTGATGTATCATGGTACAATCTTTAATTACATGACTGCCTACTCTCCTAGCTGCAGGATTGCTGCCTCATGCAGCTGGAAAGATCCAGTCAACAAGGCAAAAGAAATCTGTAATCCACATGGAATCCTTCACTAGAATCAGAAATAATCCAGACTGAAAACACAGGACTGATATCTTTAAAGTTTCAATGAATATATCATTTAGAATTTCAGAATTGTGATAGCTATGAAACTTTGACACACGTACTTTGTGGAGAACATAAAACAAACATTTCACCCTGAAGTGGGAGCATGAAAGAACATGTAGCCACAAAACATTGTCCAAGTACAAAAGTTTCATTAAGGTTCAAAGAATAACAAACTACTCCCAGAATCTTTATGGAAAGACAAAATATACATTCAAAATTTTTCCAAAAATTATATAAAATAAAGCAATTCAGTATAGAATGTTAAAAAAAAGACAGGTTTATTATCATCATTCTTTAATATCTGAGGTGTTAGGGCATACAGGCATTTTATACATAGAGGAAGGAGACAAATCTGACCATGTTTGATTTTTCCCTCTGTCCTGTTAGAAATAAATGTTCATGCTAGTACTTATAATACTAAAGGTTTGTGCCAGTACCTTGTGAAGTACCCAAAATTACTCAAAAATAATGAAATCATCTCAATTTTTACAATTTGGAAAGGAAATTGAATAAAAATTCAAAACTTCAAACCATGAAGCTCGGAAATTCAGAACAGCCTTCCCTGGTCTTCAAGGAAAGCTGCGTTTTCTTCATATGATGTTTTCCTGAGAGCAGAGTAGCAATTAACATATATGTTGAAATGAAAGCCTCCTCTCCCCATCCTGTTGCATCCCTTTACCAGGACAGAAAATTAAACGAAGTCATTCTGTATTGTGTCTCTGTGCCTAACCACCCATGCTAGGATCATTCTTGCTACTCCACGTCTCTTCTGCCATGCACATAATTTCTTTTTCATCAGTGCGCTGCCAAACTTCAACCCTTGCCAGGGTAAGGAGAAATTAAGGTAGTTCTACACCTGTGAGAGAAATGGAAGAGGATGTGGCATCTGCGAGTATTGCACAGAATAGGATAGGGACCCAAGGGAAAATCCATGTTACTTAAACTAATTAAAGGCGGTAGTTTTCTGAATTGAGCTGTGCTATTTCTGCAAGAACCATGCTGTAGACAAACACCCTTTGTTTTTCTCTCCCCAGCACACAGGACTGCTGGGGAGGCATGCCACAACAGTCTGTATGAAACTTTGTTCTGTTTGCAAAAGGCAGAGATTTACGTTACATTACTAGATATCGAGGATAATTCACGAAGATTTTCAAAGTCTTTGGAAAGCTAAAGCTTAGCTCTTGAGGAGAGAAACTGTGATGAGCTGCACCATGGAGAAGGGACGTAGGGGTGCTCCAGAGCTGCTTCCCTTTCTCCATCAGCCAGCTTGGTCACAGCTTGTTTAACTGCAACCTTTACATCTAGAAATGGTTGCCGTGGAAGGGTAAAAGTTGTCTGCTGGTGTCCCAGGGACCACCGTTGTTTGCTCTGGGGCAGACTAATGGGGTAACAAACGGGCCACGGAATCTGCTGGCAGCATTTGTTGGTAATTGCGACTCCACCTTACTCCCACTTTCTAAAAAATGATAAATTAAAATGTTTTAAAGATGCACTTACAAAGACCTGTCTTTTGCAAAAGGTATCTTAAAAGTGTTCCAGTGCCTCTTCTCTCCTGTCTCGGTAATCTGTGAGCAACAGAAATACAAAATATCTTTAAATATCTTTAATATCTTAAAAGCTAATAAACTATTTGCTCCATCATATACATTCTAGAAAAGCTGTGTCCAAGACCTTTGCATTAATCATCAATTTGTATATAGGTTATTGTTTAGAAATGATGGGTCTCTGTGGATGTTCTTCTTAAACTGGGAACAACTGGTTACCTGTCCGCAGTTTCTAATTTTAAAGACACCAATTCACCCATGTTCATTTAATATAGGTTTTTTTAAACATTTTTTTTTTTCTTTCAGAATGCCTTTTCTGAGTCCAGGCTAGCCTTGTATCGCCTGTCCTAGCTACAGCAGGTCAGAAAAGTTTTTATGAAATTCACTGAAAATAATGGAGTTTGAACTGTAATCCTTCAAGGTTCTTGAGCTCTTGCTAGACCACAGGCACCTCTCCCACAGAAACTTGCCTGGCTTCAGAGAGTAATGATGAGGGCTCAATGCTTCTACAGGAAGCTGGAGAGACCCAGGCACCTAGATCTTCCCAACCCTGCCCTCCAGAGCCAAGACCTGGGCCTGTTTGCCCTTGGAGACCTCAGGGCTCTCAGGGACATGGCTCCAAAGCAGCAGGTTGGAGTCCCTTGCAGGCATGGCTCCCTTGAGTGGTGCCTCTTGGACAAGAGAGTTGGCACTGCTGTGAAGTCGGTTGCCTGAGAGCTGGGAGGTCCTGGCTCCAACCACAGGTCTCCAGGGTCCCATGTTCCACTCACAGAACTAAGATGCTGAAGCTGGATGTAGCTGCACAAGCTCTCCTGGTCTGTTCCTGGAAAGAAAATCTCTTTCTTGGTCTTTAAAACTCCACAGCCTACCACACCAGCCTTCAAATTACAAGATGACAGCCCAGGAGCCTGGGAGTGTTGTACCCAGCCCAGGGAATGTGGTGGACAGTCAACCTGGAGACCTGTGGAGCTTGTGCATTCAACCAACACTCCTCTCTTGGCAGTGGTGAAAGAAACAGCAATGCCATTTTCTTTCACACCCCTGGGCCACTGTGAGCAATTTTTGTTCTCAAAGTTCCACTTCATTAGATATTTTTGAGAAACAATTATTATTGTCTGCCAACTTGAAATTCTGTATTTCAGCCAACTCTGAATAATTCTGAAATGATGTAAAACCTGAGGACTAAGGACATCTAACTGACAAAATCTGTCTAGACGGGCAATGTAATCATTCTGAAGGCAATAGACTGTGTGTATGGTGAGAATCACGTCTATTAATTTTCTTAAAGTAATGGATGGCTGTTAGCAATAAATTGGGGTCTCAAAAGTGCACTGAAATTATTTAGAGACTTTTCTTTCCACGCGTCTTTCACTTTTAACATCTATTGGCAATAGTAAGTGTCTAAATGGATGCAGAAACCAAATCATGTGCCAGAGTTCATATATAGCACAAGCAGCAGGCAATTTAGATTACCAGTTTGGTTATTACTAACAGTGCAAAATTGCTGTGAATGAGGCAAAGTAAAAATACTCTCACAGACTTCTCCATTTCGTTCCATTTCCTACATTTATTTTGGAGGTGAATTCTGCTGTGTTTATAGCTGAAGCTTATGGATAATTATATACTGTCAGTGTTCACTTTCATTATTTAGGCACGAATCCTTCTACCACCTATACATAAGCATAACCATTCATTTTGCAAGTTCAATGGGACGACCCATTGTACATGAAAGCAAGCATATGAATAATTCTTCACAGGATCAGAGCCTTAATTTGTACAAGAAGAATTAGATGTTAGAGTAATCTGTTGCTGCTTTAGTGAATGTTAAGTTCTTCCCAAAATACCAGATGTGGGGAAGAATGCCCAAAGAACAAAGTAGAATGACATCACCTAATTGTCATTGTAGAAATAACAGCATGCATGTAGCATAACCCAACATGTGGCAGATATGGACCATTTGATTTAATCTCTTTGTGAAACCAAAGTAAAACTAATGTAAACTGTAGCTAAGTAGCCACTCATCAGCCAGAACATCACGTCCATTCTTAAACAGCAGCACAGATCAAAAACCCTTCTCTTAAAAGTGAGTTTCAATTTTGCAAATAAAACCAGTTCATTTCAAGCCAGGATGCTGATCTTGCCCAGAGCAGGTCATGCAAGTATGAGTTGATCTGGCAACCTGATTGCCCACCAGGGAACACTGCTTCAGCCCCCTGCTAGGAGCAAACGCTCCTGTTTAGAAGTCATGGGGCCGCCATGGACTCCCTCTACTACCAACCTCAAGCGGCTCTTTATATTTTGCCCCCACCATGTAATCACTGGACACACCCACTTTTCCTGAAGAGCCAGCTGAGCCCAGCGTAGGTACTGCTGAGCGCTGGATCCCTAAGAGAGTTAGGCACCCTGCAACTACACCTGTCTGAACCATTAGTATTGAAAAATGCTTCATCTATTGCTAAATCCTCACTGGAACGAAAAGAATTTTCTTTGACATTAGCCTTATTTTAGGATTTCAGGGTAGCCTGAGCAGGTTTCATCCTATCTGTGCTGAACCAATGGCAAAGTTGCTACTGAATTTGCAAATGCAGGACCTGGCCTGAGTAATCTCTGTGCTGTAAATTACAAAGGAATGATGCAGCTATTACCCTGTGCTGCTCTTCAAATGCTTTTTTTTCCCTATTAATTCCTATTAATGAGTTGGCTAACCTCTCTGGTGTGCTTTCCTTACAAATGCTATAGCTGTAGAGAATGAATTGTTATTGATATGTCTAAAAAATCCTGAGGAGCGTAGCTTGGATCCCTCAGCAGATACTGATTTCAGCTCCACACTGAGCATCAGCAGCAGGTAGTCTGGCTCCAGCCCAGAGCTGTCTTGGAAAAGGTGCAGCCAAGTTGTGTACTCCTGGATCCAAGCTGACTGCACAGAGAGAAAAAGCGTTGATGTGTTTCTGCATCCACGGCATGGTTAATCCCTAACCCAGGTGAGCTTCCAGGCATAACTGCTGACATGATTATTTTCAAAATCCATTACTTTGTAACTTGATTATATACCCAGAAAAGTTAATACTGACTGATTTCTCCCAGTACTGTTCAGCTCCAGTGACTGCTGATCGCTCATCTTTTTTTGAAATTTTGCATAATTTGACAATATTTGATAATATTTTGAAAGTGAGAAATAAAAAAGAATGTATTGTAATGATAAGGAAAATGTCTATTGCAGCCTTACAGGCACCCAAAGTTGTTTGTAGCTTTTTTAAGTTTTAAATAATGTGCAGCAGTTAAAGTAAAGGTTTAAATGATTAATATAATTAAGACACATTCACAGAATGAATTCATGTGAGCAATGCAAAAGGGGTTTAAAGCGTCTTTTTTTAAAGATAGCTATATTTATACCTGAAATTTTACCCTCATTATCATATCAATTTTGTTATTTTTTTCAG
Organism: Ibidorhyncha struthersii; assembly: GCA_013398815.1. Lineage (NCBI taxonomy): Eukaryota > Metazoa > Chordata > Aves > Charadriiformes > Charadriidae > Ibidorhyncha > Ibidorhyncha struthersii. The sequence goes on along the minus strand of VZSZ01006646.1, from coordinate 590,351 downwards.
TTTGGCAAAATATTTATTTACTGCAATAAACAGGAGGAGGCTCACATGTATACTTATGTGACTACATCGAGGGCAAAGCAAAGGTGGCTGGAGTTACAGTCCCAGCGTGGAGCCTGCTGGGCAGATCTGCTGAGAGAAATTCCACTCTTTTTTTTCATATTCTTCCCATCGTGACAGTGGAAGATTCTCCTAACACTGTCTGGGGGGTTCCACCTGGGTGAAAGATATTTCTTCCCAGAGAGGTACTTAATGAGTGCTCCTGTAAACTTATCCCCATACTCATTACTGCAAAAGCAATGAATCGTTTCTGGTCTTAGATCTGTAACATGTCTGCAAACAGATGCTTCACCCCTTTCTTAATTGTCTGGGTGGATCGCTACATGTACCCCAGGGATACCATCCCAAAACCTGCCTCCAACCTGCCCCCTCCTTGGGCTTCTGCCCCACTTCAGGGGCCACGTGGCTGCCTGAGCTACCAGTCCTGATGGTCACCTTTTCTGCAAAAAGCCCAGCTGGATCGCAGGCCGACTCCTTCTCAATGTGAAAGTCAATTTTTGTCCAGTTTTCTCATTTCTTTAGCTTCATGTCACCCTAGATGAAGATTTTGCTGGCCAGCAGTGCCTCTCTCCTCCAAGCACATACCTGGCTGTAGGCGAGGGGTTGCCGTGGAGCACATAAACACATTTGCACGCATCTGCGAGCATCTGGCCCCGGCAATAAATTATTACAATAAGTGGCTTTCCCCAAGTCTCTATGCAGTCTGTCCTGGTTAAGGGCTCCCTAAAATAGCAGCCTCCCATTCTGAACATCATCTTCATTTCTTTTGGGCTTGTTTTTTAATTTCCAAAAGCTTGCCAATATGATCCTTTCCTTTGGGGAGAAGGTCTGTGCACATGCAAATGCTGTAAACCCATTACACCTGGAAAGGATCTGCTACCTCTGTTTTTAATTGAGCAATTTGACAAAGTGACTCCTTCAGGGCTTATCAGAAGTTAATGGGAGATTTAGTAGTTACTTGAGCAGTAGCAGGATCAGGCCCTTTGACTTCATCAGGCATGTCATCCGTCTTCACATGAACAGGCTGACAGGAAAGGGATTGAAATTTCACAGTCTGTGATATATTTAGAGATTGTTTAGATTGGATTTAGCTATGGAAAAAATACTGTGCTGACCAAGATAATCATCCTTCAGATATTGATCTAACCCCTGTCTGCTCTAATTTGTTCTTCCAAATCACGTTGCCTGCAGCTACCTACCACTATCTTACAGTAATATTGCAGTGACAGCTGTTGGGATCCCTGATTTTTCCCCAATGGAAATCAGTGGTGAAACCCCAACTGACTGCAATGGTGCAGGATTGTGCCCTATGGCCCCTGTTTTTAGCATCACATTTCCCACTAAAATGGGGGTATGTTTTGAGCCACAACTGTCTGAACATCAGACAGCAATATCCCGACTCAGCCTAATAATACAGCTGTTGGCTATGGGGCATAGGAAGGGGAAGAAATACATCCACAGATATAATACCTACAATGTCATATAGTGCTACCTAGACTAGCTCTGAACAAATTTGTGGGAGTGCTCGGGCAACATGCCAAATTTCAAAAAACACTGTACCAAGGCTAACACGCATGGCCTCAACAGGACTAAAGTGTCCCCAGGGGACCATTGCACCACCACGGCCGTGTGGCTTACAGCACAGCGTTAGCTAGTTCCAAGGCAGCTAAGGTATCTCTGGCTGGTGCTACCTTGGCATACTTTGATTTAGACACATTTTTAGACTGTTGCTGAACTGGGTCTAAATATATACTTGTGGAACAGCTCCATAACCATCTCTGTTACGACCATGGATTTGGAACGCAACTCTAAACGCTTAGCATGGCTGAAAAGGGCACAACAAAGGAATGACTCCCTGCAGACCAGAAAACTGGGGACTTTGCCGGCAAGGCACAAGGTGGAATAAGACCAACAGGACTCTTAATGCTGTGCCACCTCCTGTTAGACATAAGGTAAAGCACTATTGCAGAAGGAAAGAACAAAATGTTACATCACTTCTGTAAGTACAATTCCTGCACTGGTTTATGGATTCCATGTAGCATTTTAGTCAAAGCACACTGTGGAAATCAAAGGGAATTTAATTTTTGAAGCATGCTTTGTCCTGGAAAGAGAAGTGAACTAAAGTGAATTGGGTTTCTTCTTCTAATACCTTACACACTGCACAAGATAAATGCAAAGCTCTACCAAAGCTATACAGATTTGGGATTTTGCAGTATTATATGTGATTACCCCCAAGGCAGAAAAATAGGCTACCTGATCCTCCTTCCTTCCCGCTAGTTCAAAGAGTGCTAGTCTCCCGAGTCATGCTGCTTTTCCTAGAATCCAGGCTCTCATGTTGAGCAAATGACATAGGAAACTAAAGATTCTTGGTTTTATTTTGTTTGTGGTAATCCCACGAACAAGACAATGCAGAGTTGCAGTCAGGTGCGCAACAGGTTTTCATGTAATATTGCTAGGTTTTTACTGAGTTCCTGTGCTAGCTCCAGAACTTGTGATCTGTATTCCTTTGCTGCTGGAGGTGATGGCATGTTTGCTCTATTTTTTGGCATCCTATTACAGTTTGTGAGGTTCAGGCTCCATGTCAGCAGCACACACAGTACAGTTCAGTGCTTTGGATTCAATACCTTCAACAGTCCATCAATAGCTTTTGTTCCAAAACAAGCAACACTTCCCTCAAAAGCCCTCAGCATGCTCCTACCCAGCATTACTTACTGCAAACTATAGAATCTCAAGCCCAGTTTCTGCTCTTATGATTTCCATGACAAAGGTAAGACATCCTGCCAAATTACAGGTTTTGCTCCTAAAAGCCTTGTACATCCACACAGAAACATCAAATAAGAAAAGGTTAATAATCACCTCTCTTGAAGCATTCCTCCTCTACTCATCAATGGCTTGTCGATTTTTTCAAGCCTTTCTAGAGACAATTGTTTACCTTCTATATCCTCCCAAAACTGTGGCAGGGAGGGATTATGGGGGGAATCCTTTAACTAGAAAAAGTAGCAAACTGTCCATGTCATGATCAAGTAGATTTTAGAATCCATTAATAACATTTTTAAAAAAACAATAGAAGATTGGGCTACCACAATGATCCACACTCATTTATGAGTTTGACTATTACTTCATGAAAAATTAATGCCAATTAGTCATTTTGACTTCAGAAAAAAATGAAAATGGAACTCCAGAAAATAGTTTTAGAAAGACAAAAGTTCATATTGTATCAATTATTCTGAAATCAGGTTTGAAGTATATACTGTACTTTCTGAGTATACTCACAGTATCATACTTCAGATATCTTTGATTCTTAGAATTTGCAATAACGTAAATATTTCTAATAATTTCCTTGTTTGGTTATATATTAAGTTCAATATTTGAGATAACTGCAGTGGAAAGTTTTAACTGTATGTATAAAAGAAAGAGTGTGATTGGGTTGTAATTTAGGAGATGATTTGCTGCAACTAAATGGATGGGATGCCTGTGGACATGAAGCTGTCACAGCAGAGGCAGATACAGACTGAGATCAGAACAGTAGGTGAAAATACACAAACGTCTAGCAACATAGTAATAAAAATGCTACAATAATGACAATGATCTTTCTCCTAACTTGAGCTTCAGAGGGGTTGGTTGTTGTTGTTTTGCTTTGTTCTTGCACCATACAACTATAGAGTACTGAGTAGCAAACAGGCATCATCCCCCACTCAAAGAAGAGTGTTTGATGTCATAAATGGGTGTTGGTCTATAGAAAAAGGTCCAGAGCTTCTGCATGTGACTAAGAGAGAGAGAGTTACATAGCCAAATACACTTGAGACACTCAGTGTGACAAGTTTTGTGCTGGGCAGCTATGCAACACTCTGGTCAAAGATTTCTGAATTGCCGTCGTGCCTTGCCCTTCACTCTTCCATTGGCCACCTCAGTACGGTTAGTACAAAAGGTCCAACATCCAGCTCCTGCCATCGCCTGCCCAGAGTGAAACCAGACACGGCTCCTCTCACTAAATTTTTAGGCATACTCAGCACCTAAAACCTGACATCTCCTGCCCCCAGATCTGACATAAAGCGGGTACCTGCCCTAACTCTGCCTCCCTCTGGGCCCCAGCTCCAGCATCCTTCACTGCTTGCAGCCAGCTCACAGCTCCTCTAAACACACAGATAACACCCTGGGCCAGGATGAGGACTCTAGTTCCTTGAAGCAGGTGCAAAGACACAAAAGGTGTTTGAAGCCTCCAGGAAGCCATGCCACGGTCTTGCCATGCCAGGAGGCAGGACGTGGAGAGGCAAGAGCATGTCATAAGGAGATGAGGCCACAGAACCACGCTCCTCCTCAGTGCAGTTGGGCTGGGTCATGAAGAACTGCAGTCACCAGCTGGAGGAGAGAAGGGTATGTGGCGGGTCCCCGGGTCATGGCATGACCATGGCAAGGAGTAAGCTCATCCACATATGAATGAAGTGCCACCACCACTGGGCCTGGCTGAACAGAGCAGAGATGTTGGTTTTAGGAGTTAATATCCATGACCAGGGTAGAGAAAAAAACGCTCTGGAAGACTGGGGACAGAGGTGGAGAGGTCAGCAGCTATATGCAGGGCTGAGGTTTATAAATACAACCTTTCCTCTTTTCCAAGCTTGCAGATAGGAATCAGATTGGAGCACCAATGGAAGATGCCTGGGGTGTCACACGACACGTTCCACAGTACAAGGCTTCCACAGGTGATGGCACATGTTCACTGCAGGTTTTCACCTGAGTATATACATATCACAACAAGCAGGACTGCTGTTTTCTTCCCACAAGAGGGCCCTACAGCTTCACACTCCAGACTAAGGAGTCTTGTGATATTTTAAGGTAGGGCTTGTGAATAACTGTAGTGCCGCGTCGCCCGCAAGAGGCCACGGTGGAGTATATATTGTCACGTAGTCAGCAAGGAAACAGTCTTGCAGCTATGAATGTGTAAGTCATCCTTGTGATTCCTTCCGAGCCAGAGGAGCAGGATTTCAGCCATAGCAGGAAAATAAGCCTCTATTAAAGAGAAAGAAATTTTCAGCCCCCCCCGCCCCGGTTAGAGCCAAGAGGTACGATTACACGGGACCCGTTTTATAAGTGTTGCCATGTGGGAGGAACCTGTCTCAGCTTGTTGTGTAGAGTTGCAAACAAAAGTAACCACACGTGGTATAAACAGGATTGATTTCAACAGGGCGTTTTGCAGTAATGCTGTCCCCTGGCAGGATAACAAGCAGAATGTTAGAGACATAAGACAGATCACAGGCAGGCTCCCGGGCAGGTTTCTTCAGCTGGTAGTGCTGCACGTGGTCACTAAATGAAAAACAACTGGAAGAAGCACAGTGTAACCCTGGCTGGTCCCTCCCTCACCACCTCCTGGGGCTCCCTGGGGGAGTCCTTCAATGGGCAGACTGCAAGGACTCCTGCCCAAGTTTGCAGAGATGAGCACCCAAAAGTCCCCTAAGAAAACTCAATCCCAGCTTGTTATAATATACAGACACAAAACTTGACTCCTGCTGCAGATCCTAGAGAGGCCAAAGAGGAGCAATGTCTTAAGCAGTGCAATGCTGGTAAATGCTTTCCATTTCCCCAAGTGTTTTTCAAGCCGAGAGCTGGGTCCAGGCCTTCCCACGGTGAGCTGTAAGTGAAAACCAGCACAAGACACATTTTCTCCCTGTCATTTCTTCTCATTGGTGTGTGCTGGTCTTGCTTTATCTAAAAGGAAGCAAGATTGAACTTCATAAATGAAGTTCCAGACCATGCAAGTTAACTTCTTTTTCCCTCCCCAAGTGCACTTTTTATAATACTTTTAATACCAACCAAATGATTCTCCTATGATTACTTTTTTTTTAGTGCTGGAGGGAAACCTAATGTAAAAACTACATTTCAACCTTTAGATGTCAAACTCTTCAATTACATTCTTCTTTTTTCTCCCTTAACTTCAATAAACCATTAAAAATCTTTTTAAGGATGGTTACCACAATTGGAGTCGTATGCAATCACCTGACATAGAACACCAACCACAGGTAACACCACAAACTCCCTATGCCCTCTTGAACCTCAGTAACACCCTTTCAGCAAACCTATGGGATGGCACAACCTCAATCACTGTATAAAATTCCTCTTGTTGTCTTAACAGCTATGAGAAAGATATAAAAGGAGACTTGCAGCAACTCTCAGGACTACAGATCAGAACAGATCCTTACAGTGTTTGCAGAACAGATGAACAATAGACTCCTGAAGAGTAAAACAAGCAAGCGAGCGGAACAGCCAGCTACGCTCAATACACATCAATCCCAGGAAAAATAAATGTTTGCACAAAGCAGCACAACCAGTGTGGTCACCTAGAGGTTTTTTCATCATGTGCTTCATATATTGACTAATTCCAAACATTTTTTACTTGGCTTCACTTCCAGGTGCAAGGGCAAACATCTAGTTAACTCAAAACAACTAAGGGCTCATTTAGGCATGGTTGAAAATGGTCACAAAGCCTGCAGAAGTAATACTATTGCCAGACTACCGGTGCAGTGCATTTGCCAATCCTTTTCTGCTGCATTGCTGCATATCAAGTATTTTTTTTTTGATTCTAAAAAATGCACATTCTTGCTTTGTTTATAAATGATTGCGATGTTATTGTGAAGACCCACTCTGGAAAGAAGCTCACAGTGATATTATTTTAATATACGATTTGCTTCAGACTCAGGTTCCTGTTTCTATACAGATGCTTTTACATCACCTACACTCCCAAGTGCCTGTTAAAGGAAAAGAAAAAAAATATAAAAAGTTGCCGTTCCCTCTTCATATTGTGGTCCAAATTTACGAAGTCGTGTCTCAACTACCTCTTACCAGCAAAGAATTTAAGACAGCATTTGACTTTAAATACTTGGTAACGTCCCACAGAAATAAAAGTAAAATATATGCTTATGCACTGAAGTGGATCGTCTATATGGCTACAGTGGGATTTGGCCATTTAAAATATAATTGCCTAATTTAGATTAGAGATTCCCCCAACCATGAGGGGAGAGACATAAATCAGTCCCCTTGACCACTCATCCGACCCGTCTGAGAGCCCTGCATCAGGCAGGCTGAGGCCACCCTGGACGTGCCTGCCTGTCCCTGGGGTGGCAGAGGGACAGGCAAGCTGAGGCTTTCACCTCTCCCAGCTGTTGTCTCCAGTGTGGGGGTGTTTCTGAGTGTTACCTGGGGCCCCCTCAAGAGACACGGGTGCTGCTGGGGGCAATTGTTTGGTTTATTTGAGAATTTCTTTAGAAAGGATGGATCTTTTAAAGAATACATCCTTCTAAATTATGGGAAAGGACTTCATGACATACAACCCAGTGCATTGATGAGTGCTACCCATTTTGTCTCAAGTAAAGTATTGCTTTGCAGAATCTCCTTGGGAGCAGAATGGACTCAGAGGCCCCTTCGTCCTAATACGATGTCCAGTCAGTGTCTTTCCTCAATATCTGCACAAAATCCTTTCTGCTTTGCGTTACAGAAGTCATGCTTGAGGCCGTATAAAGCTGGCGAGGCATCAAGTCAAGTGTGCGTTCATAACAAGCAAGTGGAGCTGGATGATATGAAACTATAGTGGACATCCCTACCAAGCCCACCTAGTCAGTAGAGCAGAAAGTCACACATAGTTGGACATGTCTCTGCCTAATGGCTGTACATGGTTATATTCTGTTCAAGACACTCTTTCTGTTAAAAAACGGAGGAGCTGCATTAAAAAAGAGAAGTAGCAGCTTGTTCAGTGAAAATATCAAAGGGATAGCTATGCTAAGTTGTGCCATTCTCAGTATCCTCTGGTATTTGGGCATGGGGTCATTCCCACATAGGCAGACTGCCCTCCACAGTCACTTCCAACTCTCGTTTATTAGCTTTTTATAGAAAGGACATGGTAGAAATTATATGGCACTTACCAGTACCTAACAGAAAATGTAACGGGTCACTTTTGGGGGCCGCAACTTTAATTTGGAATTTTCTTCCACTATTTTATCAATTTTGTCTTCGAGTCCTACTACTTTGACTAAGGTTCAGAAGCCTACTGGAATAAATGTGTTATAAAGAGAGATTTCTCTGGTCTGTGCTGATGGATCCAGAGAGCTATTAGAAGAAATGGAATCAATTGGTATTTAGACTAAGTCTGCAAGCACTTCTGCCTATCTTGTTACTCCTAGACACTTTCTGTCTGCTTTAAGATTCACTCTTGGCTATTTAGGTCAGGTTTATAAGCTAGTCTCATTCCGTGCTTCTCTCAGGCATCCTGTGAATCCTGTGCAGGATTCAATTTGCTAAAGATTTATGAGTCCTTCCCATTCCAGAGTCATATACATCATATGGAAACTATTGTGCAATGGAGAGCTTCGAGGTAGTCCCACCCCGGCAGTCTCCAGAACAGCATTACGAACTAATAGCTTCTGAAAAGAACCGCCATAGCAATACCATAGTCTTGTTAATTTTTTAAATTTAATTCAGGCCCATTTTGTCTTTCTGTCTGAACGTGTTCTAGCTAAGTCCTTGAATGTTATCAGCAAAGTGGGGAAGGCAAAAGAAGATAGAAACTGCTACTTGGTTTCAGCCACTAGCTCCCAGTTACAGCTAATGGACTGCAATGTCCAAAAATTGATCCCCTGAGGTGCCACTCAGAGTATTTGCATGTGTTTATTCTAGCCCCCTGTCTCTTCAAATGAAGAGCCACAATATAAACACTGCTTTTCAATTATCTTACCTCTTGTAACCAAGTTGCTACCTTGCCTGCAAAGAATATACAGTCCAAATAGAGCAATAGATGAACTGCATTAGAATGAGGTTTGTCCAGTGGAGAGATACAAATACGTACTAGGGAGAGACCCCCTGTTCTCAGACAACAGATGCCCCTAATGCAGCAGCCAGCACTGACCAGAAGCAGAAAGCACATTAGAAAACGGGACAAATACAAAGTGATTATTGCCTGCTCTGCATTACAGCTTCTAGCACTCAGAAGGGCGGTGTCCAAACCATTATTTTTAGTAACTAAAGACTAGTGTTTAGTAACTAACACTAACACTTCTTAAATTTGGCTTTTCCTATCTTCAGTTTACACATATGTCTGACCTATAGAAATGCATGTTGCAAGGGAGCTCATAATTTGACCACGCATTGGGTGAAAGTATACTTCTCTTGGTGTTTGTTTTTAAGGCCCAGATTGCCTTCTAGTTCTTGTCCTGTAAGAAACGGCGAACAGTGAAGCTCCTTTTTCCATTCACCTTCTTTGCACCAACCAGATGACAAAAACCTGTTATATTCCTCCCTTTCTTTTAGTAATTTCTTCCAATCTGAATAGTAGTAATCTATTTAGTCTTTTGGAACAGGAGGATGAGCCAACCAAAAGTTTATTGGTCAAGATCAGAGGGCAGACCAATGTGGCTCACATTGTGGTGGGTGTCTGTTGCAGACCACCTGAGCAGCAAGAAGTAGATGAGACCTTCTTCGGACAACTGAAGAGGCCTTATATTTGCAGGTCCTGGTCCTCATGGAGGACTTGAACCAGCCCCATACCTGCTGGAAGGGCAACACAACAGTTCAGGACAGAAGCAATCCAGGAGTTTTCCAACTGATGATAATGAGGAAAGGCACTTCCTGGACCTGACAGATACAAACAAGGAAGAACTGGTAGAGGAGGTGAAGGTCGGGGGCCAGACTTGCCTGCAGTGACCATGAGATAGGGGACATCAGGATCTCAAGAGAAGGGAACAAGTCATATAGCAGGATCATGACCTAGACTTCAGGAGAGCAGACTTTGTCCTATTCAGGGACCTGCTAGGAAGGGTAACATGGGGAGTAGAGGGGTTCAGGAGAGCTGGTTGATTTTCAAGCATCACATCCTGCAAGCTCACGATTGGTCCCTGCGGATGTGCAGGAAGTCAAACAAAGGGCAATAGGGGGCCTGGGTAGACAAACAAGTAGCTCCTGACAAAACTCAAACAAAAAAAGTAGGTCTGCAAGAGGTAAAAGTGGGACTAGATAACTCAGGAGGAGTATTAAGACACTCTCTGAGTGTGCAGTGATGGGATTAGGAAAGCCAAAGCCTGCCTGAATTTGAATCTGCTGAGGGATATGAAAGGCAGCAAGAAAGGTAGCAAAAGGAAGACCGGGGAAAAACAGCCCCATTGCTGAATGGAGCAAGGGACCCAGTGACAAAGGGCATGGAAAAGGCCAAGGTACTCAATGCTTTCTTTGCCTCAGTCTTCATTGGCCAGCCCAGCCTCCAGGAATCACAGGCACCTGAGACCAGTGGGAAAATCTGCAGCAAGAAAGACTTATCCTTGGTGGATAAAGATCAAGTTAGGGAACATTTAAACATCTCCATTTTGGAGATACTCAAAACTCAACTGGTCATGGTCATAAGCAACCTGCTCTGGTTGCTCTGGCTTTGAGCAGAAGATTGGACTAGATCTTCAGAGATGCCTTCCAACCTTGACAATTCTGTGACAATTCATGTTTCTAATCACCCTTCTGCACCTTTATATCTTACTTTTCCAATCCAGCTATGATTTTTCCCTTTTTAAAATGTAGTACCTATTGCATGTACTGGTCAAGAAATGGACATACTCTGGAGTTACACAGTGGCATGATGATATACTCTTTTTTGCTCTCTGTTCCTTAACTAATCATTTCTAAACTTAAATTGCTTTTTTGATCACTGTTGAACTTCAGGCAACATTTTTGCATACCATAATTCCAAGAAAGGTAGGGCAGAGCTCATCACTGTGCATTTTAGCTACAGTTGTTCCTTTTTTACCACCTACATGTATCATTTTACATTTACTGACATTAAATGTCATCTGCAATTTTACTGCCAAAACACTCTGTATCATGAAATCAGAAGAATTTCATGTCTTCAAAGATTTTTTTGACTATTCTAAAGCATTTCCAAGCTGAGTGGTGCAGCTGACACGCCTGAGGGACAGAGTACCATCCAAAGGGACCTGTCCAAGCTCAAGAAGAGGGCCCATGTGAACGTCATGAGGTATAACAAAGCCAACTGCAAGGTCCTGCACCAGGACTGGGGCAAGCCCTGGTATCAACACAGGCTGGGGGAGGAAGCAAGTGAGAGCAGCCCTGCCAAGAAGGACTTGGGGGTACCGGTGGATGAAAAGCTGGATGTGAGCTGACAACGTGCACTTGCAGCCCTGTATCCCAGGCTGGTTCAAAAGAAGCCTGGCCAGCAGGTCGAGGAAGGTAACTCTGCTCCTCTTCTCCACTCTGGTGAGAGACCACCTGCATCCAGCTCTGGAGTCCTCAGCATGGGAAAGGCATGGACCTGTTGGAGTGGGTTCAGAGGAGGGCCACAAAAATGATCAGAGGGATGGAACAACTGTCCTACTCAACAAGGGGTAATGGTTTTAAGCTAAAAGAGGGTAGATTCAGACTAGGTAGAAGGAAGAAATTTTTTTATGATGAGGGTGGTGAAACACTGGAACAAGTTGCCCAGAGAGGTGGTAGATGCCCCATCCCTGGAAACATTCAGGGTCAGGTTGGACAGGGCTCTGAGCAACCTGCTCTAGCTGAAGATGTCCCTCCTCATTGGAGGGGGGTTGGACTAGATGACCTTTAACGGTCCCTTCCAACCCAAACCATTCTATAGTTCTACGATTCTATGATTTCCTGTTTTCCTTAAGCTTTTCTGCCTTGCACTTTCACTACTCCTTTTGTTGTGGATCATGAAAGAGTTGTGAACAACAGCAGTCTCAGCACATTTCCCGGGGGGTGACCACTGGTAATCCTCCGCATCGTAAATGTGATCAGTAATTCTCACAGTGCAATTTAACCAGATATTAATAATCCATGAAAGGATGTTTCATCTCACCCCAAGACGATTTAGTTTCTCTAACAGTCTTTAGTAAAAGACCTGGTCAAAGACTTTTTGGAAAACAATTTCAACAGTACCAATCTCATACATGGTGAGTTCTTCAAAGAAAGCTAGTAAATATATGAGACAAAATTTTCCTTTGTACTAGTTCAATTGAGCTCTTCCTCAGTTTATGACATTTATGTATGTCTAGTAATTCTAGTCGTTCATGTTATATCTCCACCGATTTATGAGTAGAGATGAGACTTTGTGCTCTATAACCTCAGCAGATTACCTTAGACCCATTAAAAAACCCCAAACTGGTGTTACCTTCATTCCTCTGGTTCCTCAAAGTTAATTTCAAAACATCATAAAATTTACATACTATTCTATAGTAAGTTGTATTTAAAAGTCTCTTAGAAACAGACCAGTGATTTGTAGCTGAAATGTTGATTTTTCACAAGGGCTGAATCACTTTGTGGATTAAAGTATAGTTTTTAAACTATGACTCTTGTAGGGCTTTTTTGGAAACACAGCAATATCTCATTGCAATATTTTATCAGAGTATTTCAAAACATGTTTTAAAAGCAGAATTAAACTTTCTGAAATCACTTCATCTTTTGGATATAGATAAAATTGATTTTTATCATTGCCATCTCATTCACAGGTAAATCAATGACTCACCCGAGAGCTTAAGACCCAGTGCCAGAGCCAGGAATAAATACAGACATCCTACCATTCAGCACCTTGCACTAGACATTAGGTTGCATTTTCTTTCCCAATTTATTACACTGAGAGACTGAAGAAAACTGGAAAGCCTTTAAGTGTACCCATTCTTTACAAGATATTTTCCTATGAACCTTTCGTGATTTTCATTATGACTGCAGCGCATGATAACTGTGCAGAAAAAAAAAAAAATTACGTTAATTCCATATGCATAAGATAGTCTTAATGAAATAAGCCCCCATGCAGGAATCACTTTCTTTCCTAATACCTAACTGACATTTTTAAATCAGGCTGACCAAAGTTTACTGTACAGTGCTATTCTGGCTGATAGTTAATACTGCCAGCAAAGATGCATTCTGACTGAGAGAGGGTATGAGCTGTTTTTTTCCCAGACAGAGCAAGGGTGGATATGTACCTAATCTGTAAAGTCTGGGATAAAATTCAAGAATCCCTGTGACTTCATAAATGTGAATACAGACTAGAAGGTCTGATTCTAATCTCAGTGCAAGAAGGGTTCTAATTAACCTGTCTTGTAACTTATTCAGAAATGTATTCCTACGTGTGTTTGATGTAAAAAGCTTATAACAAGAATTCTATATTTGCTGGACAAGGATATTTTGCATTCTCTTTGCACAATTTTAGTAATGATGCAGAGCATGGGGAGCAAGAAGTAGCTCAGACTGTATTTTCTATTGGGTTCGTCTCAATTTGACATCAATGAACCATTTAAAAAATCTCCTTTGTCTTTCTTCATATGTAATTTGCCTTGGAATTTTCAGATTCCCCCTCTTTTGTCACAGGAAGCTCCAGGTGATCTGCCAAGTACTCCGTTCTTTTAATTAACCAGTGGGTATTTACAACATGTAGTCAAAACGGATGTATTATGGTAAATTATACCAGCATTTCCAATTTAACATACTGGCCATTTTCCAGATGGTATAGCAGAACAAATAAATTTCCTATCAGATTTCCATTTTCCCCAGTGTTTACATTATTAACTGTAGAAATATTTTTGCCAGGAATAACTGACTGCAAGTAGCACTTGCGCAAGGTTTCACGTGCAATAACTTGATCCGCACAGTGCTCTATATGGTTTTGAATATTTTTTACCGTTCAAAGCACCAGAGGAGCTATTGCTTTTGAAATTGTTACAACTGAAAGCCCTGCTCACCCAGAGAACTGAGGAAAAGGTGGACACCAGCACAAAAAAGGAAATTACTATTAAAATAACACTGCATGTGTACATACTGTACCCTACACAGGTTGCCTGCTCCTAAAGGCTTACATTTGAAGGTCAGGAGCTGCTATGTCAAAACAGTTTGGCTTTTTCAATACCAGCAAACATTGCTGTGGTATGCCTGCAATACATACACAGAAAGGCTGCCAGCATTTGCAATTCTGTCTCCAGTCTCATCCTATTATGTAGTTTCCTGCCCGAAAGCCGCACTCGTAGAACAGAGATCTTCCCCAAAGGTTCAGCTTTCATTTCTGAGGTAAGTTTCCATCCCCCATGGCTAGAGAAAAAAGCTTTAGGAGGAAAAGCATGTGTCGCTAAAGGATGGGGACAGGTTGGCAATTAAACAGAATTCAGAATATGCTGTTATAAAAGAATTGCTTTATTCTGCCAGGCTGGGTTTGCTCATGCATGTTTGCAGAGCCCACTTGGCATCAATCAGATAGTGCACCTCAAAATACGAACACTCCAGAGGTGTCCATACAGTACTCTTCAGCAATGAACATCTGCCCCTATATTTACAGAGACATAAACAGATTATCTAAATTATGATGTAACTTTGGTTAAAATTTGAAGAGTGTTCAAGTTACTGGAGATGGAGAAGGAATTTCCTCCAGATACCTCATGTGTCTCACTTTACACTGGTCTCCCTCCTGAATTTGCATTAGGATTTTGGTTTATTGCTGTCATGCAGTTTGCAGCAGCTTGTCATGCAGTGCCTGTACTCGGCACTGGTGAGACCCCACCTCGAGTACTGTGTTCAGTTCTGCGCCCCTCACTACAAGAAAGACATTGAGGTGCTGGAGTGTGTCCAGAGAAGGGCAACAAAGCTGGTGAGGGGTCTGGGGGACAACTCTTATGAGGAATGACTGAGGGAACTGGGGCTGTTTAGCCTGGAGAAGAGGAGGCTGAGGGGAGACCTTATCGCTCTCTGCAACTACCTGGAAGGAGGTTGTAGAGAGATGGGGACTGACCTCTTCTCCCTAGGGACAAGTGATAGGACGAGAGGAAATGAGTTCAAGTTAAGCCAGGCGAGGTTTAGGCTGGATATTAGGAAAATTTTTTCACTGAAAGGGTTATCCAGCATTGGAATAGGCTGCCCAGGGAGGTGGTGGATTTGCCATCCCTGGAGGTGTTTGAAAAAAGGGTAGACGTGGTACTTGGGGATATGGTTTAGAAGTGGTTTTGTCAGGTTGGGTTAATGGTTGGACTCGATGATCTTAAAGGTCCCTTCCAACCTTAACAATTCTATGATTCTATGAAAGAAAATTCTCCAATTACCTCTTATTTACTGCATGTTGTCTCAGCTCAGAGTAGCTTTGGGGCATATGAACTAGACTCCTTTCGGGAGAATTATACCACGCACACACCAGAGTGCTCCAGCCCCTCGTGGAGGCGTGAGATGTGATCGGCTCTGCAGACAGCACCAAGTCCCATGCACCAAGCCTAGTCCGGAGCAAAAGCCCAGAACCTCACAAAGTGCAAATGAAAAGCTGCAGCACCCACTGCTTTATCTACTGATCCTCTTCTGCTGCTCTGAATTAGCCTCCATCACTAAGAATTACTGATTTAAAAGTGCAACATATTTTGCCTTTCTCCATTTAACTGAAAGAAGGCAAAAAAGGTAACTAATAAACCCACAAAACCATACTGATGCCAACCAAGCCTGCTCCCTTGCCCACCTCCTCCAGCCCTGGGGCCAGCAGCCCCGCCAGAGCTGCACTGGGG
This sequence comes from Ibidorhyncha struthersii, assembly GCA_013398815.1. Taxonomy (NCBI): domain Eukaryota; kingdom Metazoa; phylum Chordata; class Aves; order Charadriiformes; family Charadriidae; genus Ibidorhyncha; species Ibidorhyncha struthersii. The sequence goes on along the minus strand of VZSZ01006646.1, from coordinate 574,785 downwards.
GCATCTCCCCGGAGATCACCTGAGACATACAAATTCATCACTCCTCTTGGGCACCTCCAGACTTTAGACATCTCCCTTTGGCTAGCTGAATCCACCCCTGCCTGACTACTGTGGCAACGTCACAGCCATCTGGAAAGAAATACAACTGAGTTCCTCTGTCCTCACTCGGGACTATTAACGGAGAATGGTTAATATTTTGCTGCAAAGCTCTTGCAGCATGAGTAGTCGTCTGTCCCTCTGTGCTGTATGTCCCTGACAGTCCCCTTCTGCCCTCCTGCTGCTTTATCCCCGCTCTGTGCAGATGCGCCAGGTGCAAGGTGGGGGATATTAGGGAACCAGGCAGGAAAGCATCTGAGCCATTAACTCAGATTTTCTCTTCTAACATCAGAAGATTCAGCCAAATAATTACAGCACACAGCTGGTCCCTGCTAATACACTTTAAATTTGATAATCTGTCCAGAAGTGAAGAACATTTTTATTCAGTGCAGGTTGGAAAGACAAGGCAAGAGAATTGAATGAGACAAGGTATTTTCAACATGATCTTTCTCATTACTGTGCTTCAGCTCTATTGACTTTAAGACTAGAGCAACAACTAGGCAAACAAAAGACTTCTTTTTCATCTTCAGAAGTTACATAATTTAACAATACTGTCTCTTTTTTTCTCCAGACTTGCAGAGTCTTAGCAACTCTTCTCTGTCAAAACAATGCCTGCTCTCAACAATGAATTTTCTTAATTGCCCCACCTGAAGCAGAAATGTGCCAATTATGTTCTTGTCCTGATTATCAGACAACTCACTGGAATATATCGTACTGAGAGAAACTCAGTTCTGAAGACAAGCCTGTGTAATGAACATTTTAAATACATGTATGTGTGTGTGTGTGTGAAAGCAACAGTTATAATAGGAGCTGGGAAAGAGAAGACAAAGCAACTCTGTTCTGGCAGGAAGCTCAGTGCTCAGGGAGGTCCACACGGGCGGAGAGGGCCTCCGTGTCCTCCTGGGACCCCATCTGATCCGTACCCTGCTATCACAGAGCCACTGAAGGCTTCAGCCTATAGAGAGGACACCCAAACCACAGATCCCAAAAGCGGTTGTGCAAATATTTATCCGGTCTCCTGGCACGGCTGAGAAATACAAGCCAGTGTCACGTTGCCCGCTGTACTGCTGGATAAAAAGCATTCAGAGAAACAGAAGTGAGAAACAGAAAATGCAGCGTTTCCCATGAAAACAGACTCACTCCTGCACATCGTTTCCCTCTTTCTGTGTGACATACCCAGGGATGGAGGTGCCCAGTGCTGAGAATTGGTGGGGATGAGGGGACTCCCCTTGTCCCGAGGGTTCACGCTGGTTAGATGAATGCTGCAAAGAAAGTTTTGACATCCACTAGCAAGCTTTAAAATTCTGTAGTAAACTGTGTGTATATGCCTTTTGGGACCATCTTCCTCATAAAATAAACTGGCATGTAGCTGTAGTTGCATGCATAGAAAATTAACTATGCGTGTAGAGAACAAAATTTGCTATCCCATTATTAAGGCAATGGTGTTAAACAACATAGTCCGTCATGAGGACAGGGGTCTTAAACTATGGAGGAGAACTAATCTGTATTTGGATATCCAGATGCAAGTTATACATATTAATACCTCCACTTTATATGAAGTGTCATGGGGTCATGCTGACAAGCCAGAATGTTGGGGACAGCCCAGTGCAGAGTCACTCTCACAGGAGGAACATTAAATGACAACAAACCATTACTTCATCACCAGTCCTAATGCTCATCCTCCCCAGTCTGACCTGCCACGTCTTCGGCTGTTCCTGCTCAAAATGCTACAGGATGAAAAGGTGAGGGTGAAGCCAGTGTCCCCAGGAGGGTCGGCGGGAGATGCCACATGGGGTAAGTAAGGGTCCAGCAGACACGCGGAGGTTACAGGCAGCCTCTGCCAGGCTTCAGCGAGGATCTGATGACACTGAAAGTCGCCTGTGAAGCTGTTGCTTGCTTGGCAAGATGTTCGTTCTCTGGGAAGGGTGAAGGAGTATCATTAGCCTTTGTGTTCAGGTTTAGGAAATGTTTTAAAATAGACCAGTGGGATATTAAATGAAAGGAAAAAAAAAAAAACCCACACTAAAATACATGTAATAAAATTGAATCTTTCATGAGAAAAAGATTTGCAAATTTGCAGCTATTTAAAAATAGGCAATTTTATAGCTGCATGAAAATGCTTAAAGCTACTAAGGAAAAATAAAGACATTTTACTTCATTATAAGATATATTTAAAGGTTACTTATTAAATAGTCCATACAGTTATTTTAAGTAGCCAAGCGCAAATACATAATGTCATAGGTAACTAGGCACAGACAATCTGTAGAGAGGTAAAATGACGTCTCAAAGCCGCCCAGTTTCTGCCATAATTGTCCAAGCCTCAGAGCCGCTCCCCATTTGAGAGAGCTGCTGACCCAGTGCTCCCCAGCCTTGGAGGGTGTGCCTCTCCTTAGAGGAGACATTTTTTTCCAAATGCTTTTTATAATGCTTCTTTGCAGCACTTACAGATCAACCCCTCATTTGCCCGATACGGCCCACATAAGGGGGCAGTTTGTGGCACGGACCAGCGGAGACATGAAGCAGTTCGAGCTGCTATTGCTGTGATCAGGGACATGAAGTTCAGTGTAACAGAAACACTCCCGGTCCTTCCTACAGCACTCACGTACTTCAGTCCGAGGGACCTGGCTTTGTGCCGTGCTGTATATTCCCCCCACCATACACCCCCCAGACACACATACACATACTCCTTGTCCCTCTTGCATTACACAACTTCCATTAATGAGCAACCTACAGAGCTTATGGTCAGAAAAAAGGGAAAACAGCAGAGCAAACACATAAAAAAAAAAAAAAAAACAAACAGAAAAAAAGAAGACAGGCAGATGACTGCATGGAAAAGTATTTTCCACAAAGGAGTGCTGGGTCCATTTGTAACCGGGGGTTATGAAGCTAAAGTAGACAAAAAATGTGAAGCAAAATTGAGGAAGTCATCTTCACAAGCAAGGAGAAACCAGGCTAACTTCTCTGATCCTACGCGGCATGCAGAGACTAGCAAACCCCAGCAGGAACAAATATATTTTAAAATGAACTTATTTCAAATCACTTTTTCCTTAGGTTATCTGTCATGATCAGAGATCGGACCTAAGGCTATCTATCACGGTAGATGATATCTTCGTTAGAGTGGCTGAGGCAGCTACGCCGGCTCTGGAAGAGAGCTCTGCACTGCTTTAGGTGTTAGTGATGGGCACGACACAGATCTTGGCAAGTAATGAAAATTTTAGTTCGCTTTCAAAACGTGCTTAGAAGTGCAGTCAAACGCCATTTATCCAGCTAAACAAGCTTCAGCTCTCTTGATAGTTTCTCTGCTCCTACTTTCATTATTTATTAGTATATATTACTGGGGTTATAGGAATGCTTAACAGCTTGAACCAAGAAGGAGTTCTCATTATCAGGGGTGTTGTACGAGCACACAGCAACAGACAGCTCCTGCCTGGAGAGCTCCTGATCTGAGCAGAAAAAATAGGCCCAGGCGGGGAAAGACAAATTGACACAGGGAGGGAAAGAAGTTTGTTCTGCAGCAGAACCAGGAATGGTGATCAAACACCAAGCACCATTTTCACACTTAGGCACAGGATTTTCAAGTCTTTTCTGCCTTCTTTGGGCAATTTGGATGTAAAAAGATCCCACCTGTGTTTTCCCACCTGGGACCAACTGTGATTGTGAACATCATTAGCGAGTTGTCTGAATTCCTCATCATTCCTCAGTGCTTATTTGGCCCAATTTCCAGCTGAATTATGTCATTAATTTGTGTTTGTTGAACAGTCAGCTCCTCCCAAATAATTTTCAAATCTTTTGGCTCACAGCAGCCAAATTTAATAGAGCGCTAATGGTCTCTACACTATTAAGCTTCTAGCAAGTTCTGTAGAAGTACTAAGTAATCAGAGAGAGGGGAGATACCTCATAAATACCCCTACCAAGAGAAGGACTATACTGTGACCTCAGGTCCTTTCAGAAACTGGGCAATCCCCACGGAAGTTCAGCCTCAAAACACAAACCCTTAGAAAATGATTTGCCATTAGTTCTGCTGCTGTTGGGACAATCTGGCTGTGCAAACGCTGATATTTGGATGATTTGGCTCACAAAAGCAAAGGAACAGAAAAGCCATGTCACATTCATTACAAAGATACATCGTTTTACCTTCTCTCCCCGGGGTCCCACCCTTTCTCAAAGAAGATCCCATAATAAATCCTACTCTTGGCTGTGCTGGGACAATCAGAGCTATCTCAAGGTTTTCCAGCCATGTAGCAATACTTGATTTTTCCCAGTCATAAGAATAAATATATGCAGTCCTTATCCTCGAAAGAGACCCTGAATTTATTTTATTAGTGACGGCAGAGCTGATTCCCAGACTGTGAAGGGAAAGGGAGGTTGTGGAGAAGGTAGCTCTGCTGGGTATTGCAGAGCTGGGGATGTTTTGGGTGCCCACTGGGATAAGTCCCTCCTTCCCTGCCCCCGAGTTAGCTCTTCCTGAATCCAGCCCCTCCATCAGGAGCTGACCCCCACTGCCTCCCACGGCTCCCAGCAAACCTGGCCTCCTTTGCTGCCATGTCGAGGCAGCGGTGGCGTGGCTGCTCCTTCCCACGTTCATTGTGTCACTCCTGCCACCATCCCTCTTGGCAGGCCTTCCTTTGCTGACGACTGAACTGGCCCTGGGTGCAATCCCATGGGGAGACAAGCAGAGTATTTCAAAGCAGGATTCAGCCTGATGCGGGAATACCTGCTCAGGTGAGGGTATGGCCTGTACTTTGCCTGTGCAATGCCTTGGTGTGCTCATCGCCGTGCCTTGCTTCCTTACAGAGCATCCCCAAAACACATCCTTTGCAGCGTGCAGTGGATGATCCCCTGAAGGAATGCTGTAAACACCACATGCAAGCCATCTGCCACCTCCTCCACAGCCAGAAGCGCTGGATACTGGTACCAAGGCTGCTGAACAACTTTCCAATGCTCCCACTATTTTCTCAGATGCTTTGTGTGCAATGGTGGGGCAGAAAGGGAATAGTTTAAAGATGCAGCAAGCTACAAATGGAAACTTCTGAAGGTCACACAGTTTTCAACATTTCTTTTTGCAGATGACTGTGCAAAGCATTTGGAATAGGAAAGCAACGGCTCATCTTAGCCAGAAAAAGTCATGCCTTGTGGGTGAGGCACAGAAGGACTTTGTATATGGGAGTCTTTGGGAAGGAAACTGAAGGGTTGGTGTGACTCAGCAGAGCAATAGAGACAAACAACGTGACCAAAATATGCTGATTTGTTTGAAGCTGCAGCCTCAGTGACAGAAAACTTCAGAATAGAAGCACCTTCTTATTGCTTAACTGTCCTGCAATGCTCATTATTTTCCCATCTGTGCAACTGGGAACCTGAAGACCCTGTGGCACCAGGAAAATTTTGTTCTTGTGTTTCAGGACAGTTGGACATGTTCTGCACACTCCCCAGTGCAAAATTAGTACGTGGCACCACCTTCTCAGCTCCAGTTGACCTTCATCCACAAAGCACTGTCCTCAGCAAGCAAACAACCAGTTTCATTTCTGAAAAATAATGGATTACGGGTAGGGAAAAGATTACGAAAAAGGAAAGGTGGATGGATTTACTTGTGCAAAACCTGCTCAGCTGGGTATTACTTTTGCTCTTTTTTTGCCAGAGTTTAGTTTGGCTCCAGCATTTGGGCCAATCAGATGGGCAGTCAGTAACACCGAGGGATTTGGAGTGAGCGGTTCCAGCACTGAGCTGTCTCCCAAAGGCAGCCAGCAGAAAGTGAATCAGCTGCTATACTAACAAAAATGAGCAAGAACAGAAAGTAGATTTCCAGTCGTCCTGCTTTGCAGCAGTTTTGTTTTGCCTTGCAATGGCAGCGGTGATTACCTTATCTGCGCATACCAGCCAACCACACAATCCAGGAAAAGCCACCATCCAAGAAATACCCATTTAATAAGTCTTGGCATATTGAATGCAGACCCAGGAAGGCAGGGTGCCGCACAAGAATATCTTCCTTCAGACAGGCTCCGCGGTGACAAATACAAACCTGCACACATGAGGTAAACAAAATGTCCAGGAAGGGAACATCTAGTAGGAAATCTGCCCTCTCTGGGAAAGCTTTGCAAAAGTCCTCGTTCCTGCAGTGGGTGGAAGTTTCTTCCCAGTCACTGACATCGGATAAACATGGATTTTGGTCTCCAAACTCATATCCCAAGTTTGGGGCATGTTTTTGAGTACCCATGGAGGTTCAGTAGGTGGATATGTGGATATGTGAGCTGTATCCTCCTTCCTATGTCCCAGCTCATCAGGTGTCTCCATGGTATGGCTCTCAGAGAGCTGAGCAATGTCTTTCCCCATAGGACTTTCAACTATTTCACATATTTGGTAACTGAAAATTAACAGTAGAGGGGGACCTAGAAAAGTTTGGCAAAATAGAGACAAAGATTTTATGATTACACTGTATAAGTACATCAGGAGGTTAATCACCAGTGGAGGGAAAGAGCTATTTAATGAAAAGAATATGTTGGCAGAAGAGCAAATGTTTATGAACTATCTGTCCATGAGTAAATTTAGGCTGGAAATTAAATGAAGGATTCTACTTATTAAGGAAGTGGGGATCCAAAACAACCCCAAAAAAAGGATGACAGAGATAAAAGTCCCAAAACAAGACTTGATCCATTTACGAGGGGATTACCTAAAACAATAGCCTGGAGAGTCGCTGGAGAGGGCTGGACCCAGAAGCACACAAGGTCCCTCCCTGTCCTATGCTCCTATGCTCTTGATGCCAGTTTGAAGGGAAAACTAAACACATATGCTCCTAACTTCTCTCTTAACTCGATCCTAAACTGTATGCCCTAAAACACACAGAGAGGGACTTGCATCTCAATAAAAAAAGGGGAGAAACAGAGAGAGGCACTGTTACAGTCTAAGGATGTGCCGGACATCTTCCTCCTGCTGGCTGGAGCACAGTGCACATTACAGCAATCAGAGACTGCTGTAAAAACATCCTAGAACAAGCACTTTGATTCCTGATGACTCTATTTTACAACTGACTATCTATTTGTTAAACTATAATGCCTGTATGTCACAAAATGCTATTATCATGTCTTTGAAGTAGTCATTTTCCTTCTACCTCATTACAATTAATCTTAGTAGGACACTGCATTTCTACTACTTGTCATTTATATTGCAGTGATATCTAGATGTCCCCATTATGTCAGGACTCCATGTGCTGAGCTCTACACAAATGTATGAATGAAATTCTTTCCCTTTCCCCCCAAAATATCTAAAGCCTATAGGATTTTCCATCCATAACACTGTACTGTTGTACCAGTTAAAGTCCAATCCACGCAAACAGCTCTGCAGCCGTAAAAACAGAAATATATATTTCTATTTCATTGTGGTACGGCCAAGCAGTCACCCCTGCTCTTGCGTAAAGTGCTGAACAACTCATGTTTCCCACCCTCAAAGCTGCTGATTCCCAACAAAGCCTTCAGCAGAGGTGAAGCAAAGATACTTCGTCCTGCAGGGGCTTGGCAATGTCACACTGTCACTCAGCAGGGCACAGCTCAGAGGCAAGGACCAGCACGTGTTTCCAAACTGTTCATCTGACCTCACCATTTGAGCTATGTGGAAAGAGGCTTGAGCCTTCCTGAGCTAAGGCATCACATACCTGAGAGCTCAGTGCAAGCACAGGGCTACCACTGCTGCAATTACATATGTTTGCACTGATTTGAGCTGAAGTAGCACAACTTTAATTTCTGGTTAGATCAAAAAAGACAAAATCATCAACAAATACTCAAATGCTGAGAGACCAGGGTAAAGGTACCACTGGAAGTAAGATTTTCCATTGCCCTGTATGTCATAGAGTGGCTCTCAATCCTGCAATATGGGTGGACACTGTCTTTCTCCTATCGGACGATGTTATATACCACCTTGGCCTGGTGAAAATTAGTAAGGTTCAGTGGAGAACTGGTCCCAAAATGGTTTGGCTCAGCAAGAGTGCGCATGAAGCCTTTAAAGAAGCCACATAATCCCACCTGCTGCCAGCAGGTTTCTTCCCATCTTACTGCAGAGGTGAGCTTTAAGCCTGAGCTGCAGCTGTACTGGATTTTTCCCGGCAGTGATTACCCCAGGGCCCACTGTCATTGGGCATCAGCTGCTTAAAGACAGCATCTTTGAGGAACAGTGTCTGAGACTGAAACAAAATGCACAGGTTTCTCGGGCGAAAAAACTTCATGCAGCTCGTCAGGGAGACAGATGGCAGCCTCCTCCCAACAGGCACCGTGGGGGCTGAGTTTGCTCAACTCCCTCGCACTGCACTTTGATGTATTCCAGCAGCTGTATGAAATTAATTCCAATAAATTAAACGTCTTGCAGGGACAAATGATCTGAATGAAAACTACAGTGCTAGGGGCAACCAGCCATTTGAGTGGGTGATCTCAGAGACAGGGAAGCAGCACCCTTTGGCTGTAAAGCCCCGCTTGTTGGCTACATCATGGACATTTGCTGAGGCAGCCAGAAAAGGCTCTCTCAGCAGAGGAAGTAAAATCAGGACCCAAAGCTCCTTCTTTATAACCACACCAGTGCCAGCCCACTGATTTACAGCGATCAAAAATTAGCCCAGCATATCCAAGCCCTGAGAGTCAATCTTCCCTAAGCACCTTAAGGAGGTTCCTTGCCATAAATTTACCCAGATCACCGAGAGCCACTCCACGACCGACTTCAACAGGAGGAAGGGCAGCTCAACCGATTTGAAACATACGGGTCTAAGACTAACATTCAGCCTAATCTTTGCAAATTTATCTTTCAGTGCACTAGTGTCGTTACTGCGCTTACCCAGCTGGTTATGTCAGTTGTTCGCTCTGTTTTAAGACCACTCCAATGAATATGACACTGTACATAAGACTCAGGGGGTTGAATGATGAAGGAAGAACATCTGGAGCAGATAACCACATGCTGTTGCTTCTGCACTGTCAGCACCAACTTCTTCTCAGCTGTGCAGCAGGCAACCGTTACACTTATCAGGGATACTGCAGAATGTTTTTCCTCCTAAACTTCAGGAGTAGAAGACTTTTTCAAGGAGCCTGCGCTCACTAATTTCAAACTTGTTTTTGTGATCATCATAGCAATGTGCCCAAAGATATCAAATCTTCAAAATGACAAAGAATCTCTATGGATTTTTTTTTGGTATTACTTAATACCAACCTGAAATTTTAAATATCCTTTCATTTTTCGCTTAGATGAGCCTTTAAAATTATAGACTCGTTTATCCTCTATTGCACAAAGTGCCTCAAATGGAGAATATATTCATTTTTCACAATGAAAACGCTAACATAACTGAGTGATAGAGGATGAGGAAGGAGTCAAGAAAGTTGGATGCCAGTCCTCTTTTTTCCCCCCAGCTCTGCTTCAGTTTGCCTGGCTACTAACTGGACGCAAAAAAAAAAGTTAAGCATCTACTGGTGACATAGAATCATAGAATCATAGAATTGTTGAGGTTGGAAGGTACCTTTAAGATCATCGAGTCCAAGTGGTGTTCCTCAGGGCTCAGTGTTGGGACCATTTCTGTTCAACGTCTTTATTGATGATCTTGATAAGGACATAGGGTGTATCATCAGCAAGTTTGCAGATGACACTGAGTTAAGCAGGAGTGTTGATTCCCAGGAGGACAGGGAAGCTCTACAGAGAGACTTAGATAGATTGGATCACTGGGCCAACATCAATGGTATGAGTTTCAACAAGGGCAAGTGCCAGGTTCTGCACTTGGGCCACAATAACCCCATGCAGCGCTACAGGCTTGGGGAGGTGTGGCTGGAAAGCTGCCTGGCAGAAAGAGACCTGAGGGTTCTAATTGACAAGCGGCTGAATATGAGCCGGCAGTGTGCCCAGGTGGCCAAGAAAGCCAACGGCATCCTGGCTTGTATTAGAAATAGCGTGGCCAGCAGAAGTAGGGAGGTGATTGTGCCCCTGTACTCAGCACTGGTGAGGCCACACCTCGAGTATTGTGTCCAGTTTTGGGCACCGCAATACAAGAGAGATATCGAGGTGCTGGAGCGAGTGCAGATGAGGGCAACGAAACTGGTGAAGGGCCTAGCAGACAAATCATATGAAGAGCAGTTGAAGGAGCTGGGAGTGTTTAGTTTGAGGAAGAGAAGGCTGAGGAGAGACCTCATCACTCTCTACAACTATTTGAAAGGACACTGTAGAGAGGTTGATGCTGGTCTCTTCTCACAGGTAATTAATGACAGAACAAGAGGGAATGGCTTCAAGCTCCAACAGGGTAGGTTTAGACTGAACATTAGGAAAGAATTTTTCACAGAAAGGGTGGCTGGGCATTGGAATAGACTGCCCAGGGAGGTGGTTGAGTCACCATCCCTGGACGTGTTTAAGAGACATTTAGATGTGGTGTTGGCGGATATGGTGTAGGGGAGAACTTGTAGAGTAGGGTAGATGGTTGGACTCGATGATCCCAAGGGTCTCTTCCAACCTAGACAATTCTATGATTCGATGATTCTATGATTAACCCAACCTGACAAAAGTGCCTCAAGATTCATTGATTGAAAGTATTAGCAAGGGCAATAAAGCACTTAGGGCTAAAAGAGAATTCGTTACTCTTTCCTGTTCCTTTCCAGGAAAACTGAGGCCAATATTCAAATTACTTCTCTTTCTGTGCTGTTCTATATGGAGGAGATTTTAACCCCATACTTTCCTGTAAGAACTAAGAAAGTATCTCTGCTGGGAAAGAATGAGGGATGTGCTTCACAGGGACTGTCATGGCCAAAGCAACTTGCCACAGGGAAATTTAGCCTAGCAGATCTTTATGGAAGCACTTAAATACAAACTCATGGGCTTAAAATTATAACATAAGCGCATGAACTATAAGAATTATAATTTATCACCAATAAATGCAGCAGGACCTTTAGGAAGCAGAAGAAGCAGTTTGGTGTATGTTAATGTGGAGCAGCATTTGAACCTGAGACCCCGATGGCGTCTATCCCTGCTTACAGTACCCTGGCCCCCATTTTGCCTCGCACTCTGCAGAATAACATACCCCAAAAGCCTAAACCCCAAATCACCAAAATATTTAAATGGGTCGTAATTTTAATCACCGAAGTCTCAATTTCATATATGGATAGGAATGGCATACGTTTAATCATCTGCTTCTGTAACTCACTTGCCTACTGACAAAGGATTTTATAAACTGGTATAAAATGGATGCAAAAGTCGTGTTCTCACTCAAGCGATCAGAGGTGTCCCTCTGAAATGACCATCAGAACGAGTGTCAGAAGAGTCTAACTGTCTGAGAAATGAGACCCCTGGACTCTGAAGACCTGATTGTGGTCCATTTGAAGCCCTTCAGACTGATAACTCAGCCTGGCTGCTGGCTGGAGCGGAGTCCTCTTGTACCAAAGGAAACGACTGTCCTTGGCGTTGTAGCGTTATACAGCGGAAGAAATATGAGTCAGAGAGATAGCAAAGATGACACGTAATGGGAAATAACCCTGCCCGCTGAGCCCCATTAACAAATGAGCGTGCAGAGACCAGTGGATAGAGTGTGCCTGTGCAAACAGCCACAAATTACACAACCAATTGCAGTGCCAGACAGACAAGCTCTTTGCAGCACTTAGTCCTGTTCTGCAGCTTGTCCCCTGCCCGGTGGGGAAGTGGTATCTAGCTGCAAGGGATCACGAGCCTATGTCCCAAGAGCAATGACGCTGCGGGCAACAGTCTTCCTTTTGAATCTTATCTGCCATCTCACGATTCCTCTCCAAAAAGGACAGGAAAAGGTGTACCACATCTGCCTTTTTGAGTTATTCTCCTTTTCTGTTCCTTTGCTTTGCTTTATGCAAGGAGCCACTAGAACTGCACCACCCCAGCAGCAGGAGATTTTCTTGCTGTAGGCTGTGTGTTTGAGAAGACCTTGTTACTGGCAGGCAAATTTGTAATTTGGAGCCTTCCTCAGTTTCTCTCTCTAAGAGGATGAGTGCCTTCCAGAAGTTATTTGACAGCACGTATACCCTAGCAGCAAACAATGCCGAGATATATTAAGGATGAAATCCAGCTATTTCATATCATTGACACGAACTGGGATCACTTGGTGTGCCAATCTGAGATGCATCTGACCCTAAATCTTAAAGGATTTGCTATTCCATCAAATCTGTGACCCAGCCAAGCTCTTTTAATGTTGTCGCTAACACCTACTTGTGTAGGGACATTAAAAAGGAACCAATCAACCGAGAGTGCCTATGTTCATTTTTTCATCAGTCCAAACACTGTTTGTGTAATGCACTCACCCGGCAGAGTCCAAAAAGCTTTTCTAATCTCCTGTAATTTGCAACTGCTTTTCCAAATAATTTATCTTCTCAGAAACCCACTAGAACCCAGTTCAATAACTAGCTGAGGCTACAGGAATGAGACGCGAGGAGAAATTCAGACATGGGATCCAGAACACTAATCCCAAAGGCCCAGCTGATACCTCCTAAGCCTGCACATGGGTGAGTTCCCTCCATCCTGAGCAGCTCAGAGCCTGCTCACACCATGGTACATCAACCAGGCATTTCTCCTAAAAAGCCCCACTGGGTCTTGCTCTCCCATATCTCAGGTTGCATGCATATTGCACTGACAGTCACCACTCTCTTTTAAAAGAAGATGGACACCAGAGGACATGCTGTTCCCTGTAACACACAGGTTACAGGGAATAGCCAGGTGGTCAGAGGGCTCACCAGAAAGATAAAATGTCACACAATAGTCATGTTACCCATAAAACCTACCCGTGGCTTGGTTTTCAGAGATACCCCAACGTGATCAACATGAGTTGGCAATGTGCATTTGGAGCCCAGAGAGCCAACCACATCCTGGGCTGCATCAAAAGAAGTGTGGCCAGGAGGTCAAGGGAGGTGATTCTCCCCCTCTACTCTGCTCTGGTGAGACCCCACCTGGAGTACTGTGTCCGGCTCTGTGGGCCCCAACATGAGAAGGACATGGACCTGTTGGAGTGGGTTCAGAGGAGGGCCACAAAGATGATCAGAGGGCTGGAGCACCTCTCCTATGAAGACAGGCTGAGAGAGTTGGGGCTGTTCAGCCTGGAGGAAGGAAGGCTCCAGGGACACCTTATAGCAGCCTTCCAGTATCTGAAGAGCGCCTACAAGAAAGCTGGAGAGGGACTTTTTTGGCATGTAGTGATAGGACGAGGGGTAACAGCTTTAAACCAAAAGAGTGTAAATTTAGATTAGATATAAGAAAGAAATTCTTCACTCTGAGGGTGGTGAGACACTGGAACAGGTTGCCCAGAGAAGCTGTGGAAGTGTTCAAGACCAAATTGGATGGAGCTTTGAACAGCCTGGTCTAGTGGGAGGTGTCCCTGCCCATGGCAGGGGGGTTGGAACTACATGATCTTTAATGTCCCTTCCAACCCAAACCATTCTATGATTCTATGACACCTCACTCTACAAAGTGTGACTTTTGAATAAAGGTGCTGTGAACAGTCTGGCAGCAACACTCTGCCAGAGTGTCAGTTCATCGGTTCATCCTCTGACGAACTTCACACTTTGCTACTAATAAGTCCAGTTAAATCAAGGGGGAGGGAGCCGAGAAAGAAATCAAAGTGTTTGATAGATTAATCACACACAAAAACAGGGGGATAGGTGGAGACTGGGCAAGAAAAAATGGATCTGTAATTCCTTTTATTCCGCTTAGTTACTTTTGGGGTGTAGGGATATGAGTATCCTTAATCCGTTCACAACTTGCTGGATTAAGTTAAACAAATAATTCCCACTCAGAGAGAGATTTGGAAAGAGGAAGATGGAGGGGGAGAAAGACAGGGGAAGGATGGAGACAAAAAATCACAGTTTTCAGAAACTGTGACTTGTTACCTGTAGGCACTGGAGGATCTTGCCCTCGAGCAACTCCTGCTCAGTGGCAGGATCTTCAAATATACAACAGTACTTACAAGGGTTCTGTAAATCTAGTATAACCCTGCTGCCTCCGTCTTGTGTTTTGCTACTCAAATTTACCAAATCCCAAGCACTAAGCCCCAGGTGGGATTTAGGGCTAAGCAAGCCACAAGCGATGGATGGGGGGGACGGACAGAAAGACAGAAATGGGTGGAGTCCAGTGATCTTTAAAAGGCAACTGAAGTACAAACAGGAAACTTAAACCGATTAAATATTTGATACAAGATTCCAGGATCTATCATTGAGATGCAGAAAAAGAATTACAGAATTTATTAAATTCAGTATTAAATGAAATTTAACAATAAACATTATAATTGTAGAACAAAAAGTGCAGTGGAGGGTTTAAAACTGAACCCAAAATCAAGATTCCTTGATTTCTACCACACAATGTGATCCAATTTACTGGCCTCTAAAATAATTTTTTACTGATGCCCTATTCTTATACCTGTATTATTTTGTCCTACCTTCTAGAAATATTACAACATTCGACTTACTGAAGCAATCACAGACAATTCAGTACAAATTCTGCCTGAATAAAATCCTCAGGACTTAGCCATTTTGACAGCCTGACTATGGCATTATAAGTCTGACATAAAAGCTAAAATTATATGGATGTAACTCATATAAATGATGTAATAGCAGATGTGGGGAAAATAAAGGCATAAGAAGAAACAGAAAATTCTCTGGGCTGTTCTCCAAGAGAATTCTCTGTGGATGAAGCTATTACAGGAAAATAGAATTAAATGTGACAAATACATACTTTAAAACACCACGAAACTAAAAGAACAGAAATGTCAAAAAAAAAAAACAAAAACACGTGAGGTGAAAACATAGAGAAGTACCTGATGAAATCACTTACGCTTTGTTGCAAGTGTGTCCCTTTGGTCTGCCTGTAACTATTGCAACACCAATGTTAATGTTTGCTCCCTGGACAGGAGTTGCAGAAGACAGGTATGTATGGAATTCCCGGACCGTCCTCGGGGCATCAACCTGCCTTGCTGCTTCTTTTTATTTTTCATAGACAAAGTGTGGATTAGTAACTTTGCATGCTTGAAATTGCCACATTTAATCCACAGAGCCCTAAATCCATACATATTACACAGCATTACAAAACCTTTCTTCTTTAAATGAGAACGGTGATATTTTCATTCCAGATGACTTGCAGCAAGTAATTAAAGGGATCATTAGCAAAGAAGTGTACAAAAATCCTTAAGCCTCCCATGATCAGTCTGCTTTCCTAACAAGTGGAGCTGACACTTCCACTACCCCGTTTAACATAGCTTGTTCTGTGCATATACCACATTTTCTTCCCAGACTCAAAACTGAAACATCTGCTGTCTTCACCTTGCTTGAGTAACGAGTCTGTCCTTAGAGCGATTTACAGCTCCGTCAAGGACTTCCCAAGTTACAACTTTAGGTAAACCACGCATTTTCTCTTTGCTCCAGTGCAATATGATCAGCCTTGTGTGTGCAGAAGCAGTTTTTCCAGGCAGGGACGCTCTCCCTAAAAGTATGTCCTGTGCGCAGCAAATAGGTGTTTCAACACAGTTTGGGCCTCTGGGTACTCCTGCAATGCAAACAATAATAACCCAATAATCCGCTGATGTGATAATAACAGTGTCTGCTGTTTGCCCTAAAATAATTATGACCTTGTCCTGTGTCAGTGAGAAAGGAATGAATAACCACACTATCCTTATCCAGCAGCAATACTACCGTGTGTCCCCACACCATGTTTTCTCAGCAGCTCTCCTGCCTTCTGAGGAGCTCGAAACCAACAATCTTATGCCAGTCCTGCTGAAGTTATGAAAAACCTACTGTTAATTTGGGTAGTCTCTTCAGGGTGGTTGAACTGTGGAAGCAGCCCTACCAGCACTTTCAACCACCCTCCGCACTCTCATCTGGTGACAATCACTTTTTCACTCAGGCCACCAAGGAGGGTCCATGGTCAGGCATGCTCAGCAGCCAGGCTGCCTGCAGGCTTCCTATGTACAGCCCTGACCACAGCAAGGTGCCTGTGCAGGATTCATCCCTCTCTGAGAGCAGCTGTCAGCTCTAGCTCTGCTTTTGTTCCTGTCCTCTTCTCCAGACCTCCTCGTGGTCCAGGTCCCTGCTGCTGCTCCACCCCTCATCCAGGTCCCCCACTCCGCACCAGCTCCAGCCCTGCCTCAGCTCCTTCTTCCTTGGGTTTCTGTCTTGGTTTCCTGCCCTCACCTTTGGGAACCCCATATTTTGGCTGCTGCTGTAAGAAATTAATGGTGTGGCAGTAATAGTCAACCCCCTTGAAGGCGATGAGATGTGGCTAGTGGGGACAAAATGAAGGGAGAATAAGGCTGAAGTTGAATGTCCACTTGTGCACTAATACAGCCCTTACATCTCTGAGCCAGAGCCATGTCAAGTCAGGCAATTTTTTTAATAGCTAAAACTGTGGTTTGGTGCGTGCCGTAGCTCGGGTTGAATTACCCTGACCTCCTGAGCAAGTCCAACATGCAAAATAACAAGCCCATGTTCCTACATGGGAGGAGAAAAAGGCTCAGACCCCCTGGGATGGGACATACCAGCTCCAGCGCGACAGGCTGCTCAGGACAGTGATGGGGCTGATCTTATGTGAAAGGAGGCATGAAAATAAAGTCCTAAAATGTAAAAACTACAAGTGACGCAGTGACTCAGCCAACAGGTCCAGTTCCCTGCCTTTGTCCACTCCAGCACAAAACACGCCCAAGCTCAGCTCAGCCCTCAGCAGAGGATCAACCCAACTGGCGTCAGATCTCCTCCAGCGTTGACAGCCCAACACATGCCGGACTCCTGCTGGGCCACAGCCAGTTCAGTCATCACCTTACAATGCTGAGCTCTCTCACGTACAACACCACTTTGCTTCTCACCTCAGGAACGTGCTTCTTTGGGCTTCCGTCCTTTTTCAGAGAACGCTGTTCCCGTCTTATAAGGCTGCGGCTGTATGTTGGGATATCATTTATCCCCGAGTTTGCTACTGGAAATGTTCTGTTCTGCTGAGATGACACAAGAAAGAAATAAAACCACACAAAAGCTGCTTGCAATACAGAATACAAATTCAAATAATGTCAGCAATGAACAACGCATCAGTGAGTAATGCTAGTGAAAAAAATCCAAGCTTAAAGAGCTTTTATAGTCTCTTTTTCTTTACTATTGTAGGATAATTATTGCTGTTCTAATGTACTAGTTTTACCCTAGTTTTTGTTTTTCTTTGATTGCATGAGCTTTTTTTATTCTTGGCAATTTAGGATTCAGAAACCAGTTTAGGTAAATAAAACAAATTATTTTGATTGCCAGTCCTGTTCTTCATAAACGTTTTGCCCATGGCACAAAACCAGCTCACGCTTTGACAAAGCTGTCAGGCAGGACTGTAGAGGGAAAAAGAAAGTGCAAGGAGCATGTAAAGAGAAGCCGCTTCAGTACTGACTGACGCTCCGCTTTTAGCCATTTCAGAAGAACCTTGAATTTCTACTATATTCATACATATGTATCAATCAAGCATCTGGGCAGCAAGCTGCCGCTCTGTTCCTAAAACCCAGGAGCAGTTAGGCAGCAGGAGCATCTTCTCTGGAAGCAGACGACTTGCCTGCAGAACAGAACGGGGCAGCTGAAAGCCAAACCCCTTGTCCAGCCGTTGGGTCTCCTATGCAGAAGGGATCTTCACCAGGGAGGAGGAAAAAGCAGGAGGGGATGCTGCTGGCTGTACAAGGGAAGGGACATGTTGTCCATGAAATTGCTGTGCACTGTAGGCTTATAATCTACCACTCCTTCAGACAGTCTCAATGGCCGTGCTGCAAAAACTCCCTGCAGCAGCAAGGTCTAACTGATGGGATTTTGTGCAGCGTTGGGGGGAAGTGAAAAGTTTGAACCACGACAAAATGCATTTATTTCATAACTGAGGCAAAACAGCCATTCACTTCCACTTCACCCCATCTGGCAAAGTCCACGTTGTCCTCACTGAGGGTTTTGGTTGAGTAAAGACTCACCCTGCAATCTTTAGCTCCCAAACAGTGAGGAATTAATGACAGGCAGTTTTCAATGATTAACTCATATAGGTGATTGCTATGTTCCATCCCCATAATTAAAGAGCTATAGGTGTTATGGCTAATGAGTGCTTTAACATGAGCTTAACTGCATATCGACTCATCAATGAAGTGATCCATTGAAATACCTGTAGAGCAGTGAATAATTTGTGTTTGCTTTGGAAGGGAAAACTCTGAGACGTGAAAAAGTTCAGAAAATTCACAGCCACTGGCAATATTTCTATTCAGCCACTCAGCATCCTAGTTTTTTTCCAGCTCCCCATTTTTGTCCTTCAGGACTGAATATATTTCAGCAACTCTCAGACTTTGGATATTGAGGTGAGGCAAAGAAGAAAGAAGAAAAGAACTGATGCTGCATTATTAGTGTCACTTCTTTCCTATTACTGTCTTTCGACTCTTCAGTCTGAAAAAAAGAACCAGTTGAAACAAGTTCAGAGCAAACTTTTGAAAAATCAGTATCAGCTGTGTCTAGGCCTTTGGGAGCAAAATGAATTTATTTCCCGTGTTCTGCAGAACGCATGAGATTCCTTAGCTGTCATATTATATCTTCAAATATCATCTAGAAGCATTAAAAGATCATTTGAGTGATCTCTGGCCTGATGTACCTTTGAAGTGACCCCACAGAGGATATGTATTTCATACAGAAAACAATCTGGAAATGAAGGAATATCTCCTGCTGATCATCTCACAATAAAAAAATGAGCAGGGAAATTTAGACACATTTCGGCAAACAGGCAGCAGTGTTTATATTTGTTGTCTACCAAAGGCTATTTAAATAGTTTGCCTAAGCAAATTTGTTTGAGCACATTCAAGTCTGTGAGCTGCTTGCAGACTGAACATTTATTTCTGGTAATCAAGCTCTGTCCTTGGTCACCTAAGATATGTGATATTGATTCCTTTTCCGACTGGAAAACTTAACGTCTGCAAACTTTTACTATTTCTATTGAAAACACGTTTGATTTTGTCACCAACGTGAGTTAAAACTGAGAATAAACCAGTCCTGTCCCCGAGCTCAGGCTGCAGTCTCACACATGCATCCACACACAAAAGACTCTTTTCGGAAATGGCCACGGAAAGTGCATAGCCCGAGCGACAGCAGCCACCTGGAGCCTCCTCATTAACCCTGGCCAAAGATGGGCTTCCAAACGCCTGCTTAGAAATCACCAAAATGCCAGTGATCACATCCGTATCCCTGTACAGACAACTCGGATGTGAAATCAGGATGGAACTTACATACCTGCCTTTTACATGCCTGAGCTCACCTCCACGCTGACTTGGATTTCTGAGCAAAAAATGAGAATATACCCAACGCAGACACTGGAGCAGTTGAAGGTTGTTGCAGTACAAACTGCACTACAAAACTCTGTGCAGAACTCCAGCTGAGCCAATATCCTTCAACCCCCTGTATTCGTTCTAGAAAGTACATATGCCCTATGCCTTTATTTCTTTAAAGAGAGAGAAAAGGGTGCGTGGCTGAATGGAAGAGTGGCTGCTGATCTGAAATGGAAGCAAAAAAAAAAAAGGAAAAAAGAGAAAAAGGAAAAAAGGAAAACCAAAAAAAAGTAGAAA
This sequence comes from Ibidorhyncha struthersii, assembly GCA_013398815.1. NCBI lineage: Eukaryota > Metazoa > Chordata > Aves > Charadriiformes > Charadriidae > Ibidorhyncha > Ibidorhyncha struthersii. The sequence continues at coordinate 555,143 of VZSZ01006646.1, read as the reverse complement.
AGGGAAGTTCCACCAAAAAGTTTCATCTATTTCAAGCAGCAGAAGCAGAGGCCACTGACTCTGGGATCAGTGGACAGGGTTGGCCTTGACCAGACTTAACACCGAGTCCGGCTGCAAAACGAAGGCTCAGAGCTGGGGTTGCAAGGGGAGTCTGCAGGGGCACAGCGGCTCACTCCATCCCAGCTCCTCCGTAATCCCTCCGGACATCTGCTTGTGGGAGAATGTTAATAACCTGCTCTGTCCCATCCTTCGGTCTGTCTTTCCCCTCTCTTTGACTCCTTGTGAAAGTTAGAGCCTTTCTGGTTCTGGTTTAGTAATGCCAGAAACAACCCCTTCAAAGCGTTTAATTAAATGTTTTTAATTGCTCGGAGGCTGCAGGATTTTCTGGCCTGTAAAAAGTATGAAAAAGGGGAAAAGAAGCATGTGACTGTCTTTTGACTAACATACGCAGCAGTCTGGGACGGATGTCTCAACCAAAAGGTCAACCAGCAATATTCCTTTCACTTCACTAAAAGGCATTTAGCTAACAGTGGCATCCACCACTGCAAAATGTCACCAGCCATGCGGCCCGGGGTTGCGCTGCCAGGTTGGGCACGATACGTAATAATAACAACCAGAAAATAACAAACCCCAGGGGGAGGGGAAAGAAAAAGTGTCCTTTTCTTCTTCAGAGTCTCTGTGAAGCCCGTGGTTCCAGCCAGAAGCTGCTTGCGCTGGGAGCGGCAGCTGGCAGCTCTTACGTTCTGATCCTGCCTCCACAGATGGTTCGCTGCACAGACCTCAACGAGCAGCTCAGCCTTTCTGCACCTGCCATTTTTCTTCATCTCTTAAATTTTAATTTCATTTTGTGCTCGCGCTTCCCGCTGTGAAAGCCCTGCACTACCCTGCTCATCCTCATCAGAATGCCCCTCTGTGGCAGATGAGTATCAGTGTTCCTCTTTCAATAAGATGGAGAAATTGAAGCATGGAAATTAAATTACTAGTCCACGGTCTCAGACCTAAAGCAATATCTTTTTGGTTTGTAGAGGTGTCCTCTCGCTACAAGATCATTTCTTTCCATCTAGTTCAGAGATAATAATATCTCTGTAAGTAATCCCTATGGTTGTTGTGAGAATCTGACGTTCACTGTGTTGAAAATCTAAAGCAGTATAAAAGATATTACTGATTAAAGATGATGACAAAGTCACAGTGAAGGTGGAAAATGACAGTTATTCCTCTTAATTTTCAGGTTTTCATCTGCGGCAACATGACATGCCTCCTGGAGCCTCATCCCCCATTCTGTTATTGCTACAGCGCTTTTCCAGAGGAGCTACCCAGGTGGACGCTGCTCAAGGAGAGGAGATTAAAAGACAAGGTGTTATTCTGAGCAAGGCATGGACCATCACAACGAGGAAAATTTTTAAGAGACAGACAGAAGAACTGTATATGATCAAGTGGAAGGGATGGTGGGAGGATTTCTATTGCTTTGACATAATTCAAGAACAATCCTTCCATAGTTAAGAAAATCTTAAGCTTTCCTGCCCTTCCCTGCTGTGTCCCTCAAGGGTTAAACCAACAAGAAAGCGCTCCACAGATGGGACCAAATTCCAGGGAGCTTGTGTAAGCCCCTGGGGACCCGAGAAATTAGAGGCAATGGTTTCAAAATCAAGGAGGGCTGGGCTGCATCGAAAGGAAGGGATGAGGAAAGAGGCTGGAGCTCTCATCGGAGGCTGTTAAATCCCAAACTAGAAATGACCTAGATGTTCTCCAGATGTCAGCCAGCACCTGGGCCTGCTTACAGCAGCCGGCTGTCCCTGCAGCCAGGGAGGGGGCCAGTTTTAGCACAAGACATTGAGAAAATCAGGCAGCTTGGTGTACAGACAGCTAGCAAGCAAATGTGCTGGATCCACAGCATTAATGTAAATTTGCTTTTGTAGCCAAATGGTGTAAAAATTGGCCTTTAAACCAGACAGATGGTGTTAAACTTGGCTCAGAGTCCAGGACAGAGGTTTGCCTTGTCTACGGTTAAAGTTTTCGCTGGCAGAGCTATGTCGTTTGAGAGTATGAAGAATTCATACCCCTAAACAGCACATCTGTGTATAGAAAGTCCTTTAATAACAGGAGTAATATGATATTTCACTGGAAATCAGATTTCTTTTTTCTTTCTTTTTCTCCCCCCGTAATTCCCAAGCATTTTATCATGGCCAAGTACTTCCTTAGAATAAGAAAATATACAGGGACTTTGTATGCACCAGGGGAAGTTTGCCAGTTGAGTTGAACCATGTAGACAATCAAATCCTCTTAGTGGAGACGCAGTTTATAAAGCAGAAGGAGATGTATATCTAAATGGCCTGCTCATAACAGCAAACTCCTTCTAATGTAGACAAAACTACTGTTTATTTTGTTATCCTGATAAGCACTAGCCTGTGATAAAATACTGAAGTGTTAAACTTGAAGTTATTAAGGTTTAGCCTCTAGTTGCTCTGCCACTTGAGAGAACANGGGTGCGGTGGTGGCGGCGGGAGGAATCAGGCACCAAAATTAGTTAAGTTCCAAACAGTTTCAGCATGGATGCAATATAACCTTTCATCATTTTTGGAAACTTCCCTTTTCCAATTAGAGAATACAGCTGCTTGAATAGTGTCATATCTGTTCAGCAAGAAGCAGGCACAATGTGCAAGCACTTGTAGCATCAATAGGGACCATTGTTCAGAAAATATTGCCATTGAAATATTGTAAATGAGAATAGAATTAACTTCCCATTCATCTTTCACTGTCACACTCTGTTTATTTTACTGCATTATCTAAATGAAAGCGCGGCCTCTCATGTGCTCGTAGGTCCCGTATCACCTAACAAATATCTGATTGTTTGTATTCGCTGCTCTTCCCTTCCTCCCTGCTGAGCTTCAAGCAGAGATTTGGGCATTAACGAAACCCCTCCCCAAATTGTTGTTTTCCTGCCGAGAACGTTATATAAGGCCTATTTCTTCTTTATGTTATTCTGTGCAAAGCCCTTTATATTGCTCTTCTACTCAAGGAACAAAAGACACTTGTTTGGCAGCAGAGGAGGATCAAAAGAACATATTCTTTCAGGTAATGGCACGCTTCCACTGACTGGTTTTCTCCCATGAACATTGTGCACTCTGGTTCTTGCTACAAAAGAGAGTAAGATGTCAGATCCCAGAAGTCGTTAATCATACTTGACTAGCTACGCTCTGTCCTGAATTATGAGTATCATGAAACAACACAAGTTGCTGAAACCAATATTCTTTGATCACTTCATTTCTTTTATAGCCTCAACCTTCCTGCTTTCCCATGGTGTTCTTGCTGATTTAAAGCAGTTTTATCTGTAATGAACAGAGTATCATTCTCTTGTTGACTGTAAACACGCATCTCTCTTTTAACTACTTTTAGTGCTGTAGGATTTACAGTACAGTACTGCAGATACCATGAAGGAGGTTGCATGTGTGTGCGGATGAGTGTGTGTGTATGTGATGGAGAGCTGGGAGAGGGCAGGGGATAATTCTGTACTGAGCTACTACGACTTCTGCCTCTAACACTGCAGCTTTTTTTAATCCTTCTGTTTTCAATGGACCTGCATCAAATCCCATTACATGGATAGGAATCTTCAGTGGGAGGTGGGCTAGATCCAGGCACTAAACGGTGTTGATGGACAGTCAGCATGGTTGTATCTATCACTTAATCCTTCCCCAGCATTTGCTAAAAATAGAGAAGGCACAACTGATATGTGCAGTGGAGTGTGCTCTGCTGACCTGCTGTCTGCGAAGAACAAGCTGACTGATGTGGCTAGGAGATCACGGATCTTTTCTGACCCTATTTTCCCTTTAGCTAACTCAGAGTCACAAAATCACACAACCTTTGGAGGTCTCTAGTCCAGCCTTCTGCTCAGAGCAGGGTTAGGGCTAGCGCAGATTGCTCAGGGCTGTGTCCAGTTGATATTGCAGTATCTACAAGGATGGAGATTCACAGTTTTTCTGGGACCCTGTTTTAATATTTGACCACCCTTGTGGGATTTTTTTCCCCCTTATATCAGGGAATTCTTATATCCTTATAACAATTTCCCACATTTCAAATTGTGCCCATTGTTTCCCCGAGCACCCAGAGAAGAGCCTGATTCTGTCTTCTCTACACCCTCTTATTAGGTAACTGTAAACTGCATTAAGATCCCTGTAAACCTTCTCCAGGCTAAAGAAGCCTCTCTCAGCCTCTCCTCTTACAACATGTGCCCTAGTCCCCAACCATCTCAGTGACCCTCTGTGGGACTTGCTCTGGTTTATTAAGGGGAGGCAAATCTGGTCATGTTGCTCCAGATGCAGTCTGAAAGGTGCTAAATGAAGGGGGAACAATCACTTCACTTCTGCTAGCTACGTTTTTGGTAATACAGCCCAGTATGTCATTACTGTGAGGACATGCAGTTCAACTGGACCCCCAGGTCTTTTCTGCAAAGCTGCTTCCTAGCCAGTCAGCCCCCAGCCTGTACTGGTGCAGTGGGTTACTCTGGTCCGGTTGCAGGAATTTGCATTGACGTGTGCTGAACTTCATGGCTACCTGTCAGCTCACCTCCCCAGCACATCCAGCTCCCTCCAAATAGCAGCCCTGCCCTCCAGGGAATCGACTGCTTTTACCCACGAACTCACTGAGAGTGCAGGTTAGCCCATCATCCCATTAATAAAAACATTAAACAGTATTGGCACCAATATCACTCCCTGAGATACATCACTAGTAACTGGCTGCCAGTTACTCCAGGCCACAGACCACTAACAATCTAATTTTCCACCCCTCTTGTCATCCACTCATCCAGTTCGTATCTTACCACATGGGCAATTTTAGTGATAAGGTGATCATTGGCAACACAGGGAAACCTGCTGTCTGCAAAGATGTATGGGAGAAACGATGAGCTTTACTTATGGTCTTATATTTCCTTGTGCTAAACCTGTTGGACAGTGGTGTTCCCTTCAAAGCTTCCTAGCAAGCCAGAGTAGTATTTCAAGGAAATGAGTACAAACCTTGAATTTACTTTTCTTATTGGGGAAAACCTTTTGAGAATAATTCCAAGGATCAGAAGAGAAGCATGAATCCTCTGTGTTTCTCAGTCCTCTGTGAGTCTCAACAAAAGCTGACGCATTTTATCTAAACTTGTCAATGAACTGAGCCCAAATGCAATGGCAGTTCGCCGCATCCAAAGCTGGCTTTCAAACAGAATCCAAAAGTGGTACAGTGACCAAGACATGGATTAAATTTGCAGCCTTGAGACAAGCTTGAAACCTGAACTCAGACCACCTACAAATGACAGGCAATGCTGGAGCCCTCCTGGGAAGGACCTTGTGCTATCTTGTCTCCCGGTATTGCTGCAAGGGCAGATAAGCACATGGAAATGGGCCTACTAGGCACAGCTCGGCAGGACTCATCCTGCTGATGGAAGGTGAGATTAACAGATGCATTTATAGCCCCCCTCCCTTCCCTAACTCACCCTTTAAACACACTGAAAGGGTTGTCTTAAAAACAATCCCCAAGGAGCTCCTGCAGCAAAACGATGTCAAGAGAAACTTTTGTCTTGAGTTTGCCACTAAAACTGATCTAAAAGAGAGTGCAGAGGTGGTGTCTTGCTTCCAGGGTCTTTGGCTCTCATCCCAGGGCTTCATTCAGCACTCTGAAGTAATTTACCATGCCAGGACTTCCAGGCCTCCTGCAATGGAGCCAGAAGCCTTGTGTAGCAAGAACTATGGAATTTAAGTTACAGACATTCAAGTTTGTCCTACAGTCACAGCTACGGTGCAGCTGGTACCAGGACTGTGCCCGGGTGCACACCCTGCGCGTTTAGGCATCAGTCCCCTGGGTGGTCCCAGAGCTCCCAGCTAGTCTATGCGGAGGTGACACAAGGGACTGATGTGAGACAAGGTGATTGCCTGAGCTCCTGGACACCCTCACAACAAAGCCTTTGCTCGATTCCTGCAGGAGGAATTAGGTGGGAGTCCATGTTGGAATTTTGGGTAGTCCCAGAGACTCTCCCAGACAGCTGCTGCTGTGCTTAGATCACTGTATAGACGCTATTTGGTGTTAATGTGTTGGCATCTAGGATGGAGAATCTGGCCATGCTGGGGACTGCCCCAGGCAGTACCTGCTGCAGAACTGACAAACTGTTGCATTAATGAGCTACTTCTAAATACTCAATAGAAATTGTTCCTGCAGATGAAGAAATGGTCAGGTAGAACAGTTTTCTGCACCTAGTAAAGATAGTTAGGGGATGTTTTGCTCATAGTTTAAGATAATCTATAGCAGGTCATGTAGGACCCCGACCCAGCTGGACTACAGGAACTGAGCAGTATGGTGGTTTGAGGAGTCTCACCAGATCCATTAGAAGACACTGTCACAGGGATCCTCCCAATAGCATCTGCATTTGCCATGTGGATAGAAAGCCAAACATCCCATCCAAGAGGTGATTTCCCACACGAGCGTTACCCTATGCCAAGACCCTAATAAGTTAGGGATTTTCTTGAAGAAACAAACACTCTCCATGAGACAACAGATGCTGCACATTTGCTGTGCAGATGTGAAAGACTTGAAGCCTTAGAGCTCTACAGTTATCTCCATCTAGACCTTGTCGTCCAGCACTGCACCAGGGATCGTGGGAGCCCTGCAGATGTCAATGGGGCATGAACCCTCAGAGCTGCTAGACTATCTGCAGAAGGGCACACACAAATCTGTAAGTCTTGGGTCTTTTGGGGCTGGGGCTGTCTGGTTGTTACAAACCCTGGTGACCATTTACAGCTGTTCAGATCTATAAATGTTCACGCTGATTTCACTACCGCTGCCAGCAGTGGGCTCAGAGAGCTTCCTGGCAGTGAAAGGAATTTGAATACATACGATACGTATGAACAAAGAGTTAAAAAAGAAAAAAGATCCTGCCACAAAATAATGTTGTTTTTCAGTAAGCTGTAGCTGCTACCCTCAGATAGGGCAGGGGAAAGCTGTGAAAAACTAGCAGGAGTCAGAGTTTTGACTGCTGTCTCTAACAAGTGGATCTTCACTTGGCAGCATGTGCTGCATGTCCCCATGCAAGACCTTCTCCAGGTCTTTCCACTGTGCTCCAGGACTCACCCTCTACTGCCCTGGCTCGGTGGTACTGAGCACCACGTCGGTCCCTTCATGGGGCTGGAGTTGTTTTGCTGGACTGCTCCAAGCTCTGCTGGTTGCACTTCCCCACTTGTATTCTATCCCAGCCTTAAACCAACATTAAAGCTTCTGGATCAAAAAAACCCTTATTCCCATAGGCTCAAAACAGCATTATCTTTAGGAATTTTTTGTTCGCTGGCCAAGCATACACACCAATTACACAAGCTTATCTCTGCTATCACGAATGCATTTTCACTCTTATAGTAAATGCACAGCAATCATGCTTTTATTGTTTATGTTTTAATAATGGATTGCCACCCAGAAAAAAATGAGAAACACTGCTGTAGGCAACTGGGAAGCGGTCCAGAGCTACCCTCCTGTGTGTTCCTGGTGCTGGATTTTGAGGCTCACGCTTATTTGTCTCAGTTCAGATCTAGTAAGAAAGTTATTCTGTATTTGTGTTAGCATAAAGGAGCATATTCTGCTAAAATCACCCCCTTCTCCCCCATGTGTTTTGTCTCATTACATGTGGTAGCACCAGATTCCCAGAGGAAGTGTACTTGGCTAAATGACTGTGGTGACTATCCCACCAGTTGTTAAACACATTGAGCAGTTTCTACTACTACTGTAATTTTAACATCCTAATTTTGATTTATACTATATAAATACTAAACAGCACCCCAATACTCCGAAACCCATCCAAACTTTGAAACAATGTTTTCCATTAACAGTGTTAACAGTTAGACTGCATTTCAGCACAATGTAACTAACACCACCCACTGAAAGACCAACCTTCTTATACAAAGATGCAACAAAGACACTTTCACCATGACCTTAATTTTAAAAAGGATTCAGCCTGTTCCACCCTGCCGGAAAATTATTCATTATGTTCCATGCCAAATATGATGTTTCATTCTGGAGGAGGTGTGGGATTATGTATATAAAAGTATATCTGGTTAGTATGTTACATGTATTAGTAATGTACCAGGAAGCTCCTACCACCAAGAGCTTCAAATCTAGGTAGACACTTTGGGCAGAAGCAGTGACAGTGGCAGCAGTGAGGGGTACATAGGATAGATAGGACAGGACAGGACAGGACAGGACAGGACAGGACAGGATAGGATAGGACAGGACCGGACAGCCTGTTCTCTTACCATATAACCAAGAGTGTGCTTAGTGTGGAAAAGCTAATGGGGATGTGGTTTGGCAGTACTGGGTGGTGAGGAAGAGGTTACATGTAGAGGTTCCTGCATGCTCTGTGACTTTCTCACCTTTTAATTCCACCCCAAATATTGAGAAATGTCATTGTCTAGCTCATATGATAGTTTCCATCAAAGAAAGTCAAAGCACCAGGACTGGTCAAAGCCTAAACCACGACAGTACTTTCGAAAGAAAGTCATGTGAAAGTAATTGTGCCCATTAATGGAGAGGGAACTAGGACACAAAACAAGGATTTGTCCATGGCCACACAGTTGGACAGTGGTTTTCAGAGCCTGCAGGCCAGGGCTTATACACAAAAAAACACTGACATGAATAAAAAAAAAAAAACACAACCAAACCACCACAACAAAAAAAATCTCAAAAAACCCTAGCAACAACAATTCCACATAGCAAATTTGCTTGAGGAATCTTCCAGGCAGATGGGAGAAGTGCTCAAACATCTCTCCTAGGACCCATCGTGCAACTGGTGGCATTAACAAAGGATACTTTAATGTCACATAACCAATGTCACTTAGATTCCAGTGTTAAATACCTTCACAGTTTTTCAAAACAGCATTTAAAGCAATTTTGTTTGGGATTTGTAAATGCTGTGGCTTTACTTCCAATAGAAATCTCTGATTTAACAAAGAACTGTGGGTCCATTGTACAACCTTTGCGGTGAATGCATCTGTTGTGTGTAAAGGACCTGCTCCTGCCCTGCCTCACACACCTTCCCTGCCTTGCTTGGGCCTGGCCCTCCTTTTCTTTCAGGCGATTCCTGCCCATGGAAAGCTAACTCAGACTGATTACACTAAAATAAGAACATACTTTCAATGTTTCCCTCCTAGACCTGCCTTATAATTTGATCTGGGCAAATAAGTACATTGTAGTAATTCCCCCGAATGTGACAGTTCCCTTCTTAATTAACTGTAGGCACTTTGTGTCTTATTTCTGGAGCACAAGAGAAACATCCAAGAGTCAAAAATATACTGAAACTGATTCTCTTTTCTTTGAGATCGGTATTCCATTTCCCACCCTGGACTTACACCTGATTTACAATGTGGTGAGACGAGAACTGGCACAGATAGCATCTGAAGCAAGAGGAGGAACTAAGCCTTTGTAGAGCTCAAAAGTGAAACAAAAAGAATATGGCAATGTCACATAAACATGCAAAAAATTATAATAACATTATAAGGGACCTGAAGGTGAGCACTATTACTCCCAGTGTTCCATTGACAGCTTTGTACCCTCCCGTTCCTCGGTGGAGCCGGCTTCTGTCCATGCATCCCCCGTGCAGCACGAGGTCTTTCTTGGGAAGTCCCCTGCCATGTGGTTGCGCTGTGCGATGGGTGGGAGCAAGATCCCAACTGCTGGTTTGCAGCTCATGTTCATCGCTACGGTGCAGAGCTCAGAGGGGCTGCCTGACCTCTTTGCCCTCTCTTGCGATGGCGACGAGGGAGCAAGGTGCTTCTGGAGCACAGAGAATGGCGATATCCCTCCTGCTCAGTGTATCAAGTTGCTGCTCCCGTGAGGATGTGTAGGTAGGGGAGCCTTGCTAAGGTCCTGGAGGACTCCTAGGGAGCCCTTCTCCTCCTGTGACCAGCAGGACCATGCTTCTCTTGGGCTGGCAGCTGCTCTTGGGAGACAAACTTGTGCTGAAGTCATAGCGTGAGCTCAGCAGCATCTCTGCAGGACCAGTCTTGGAAAATTGCCTGTTTCCGAATTACAAACTCCTCTCTTCACTTCCCTTCTGTCCTAGCAGACCACCTCTGCTTCCCGCCACTCCAACGGGTTGATTTATAGCCCTGGGAGCAGCATGGAAAGGGGGAAGATGACCTTAGTTCACCTGTGCCAGGGTACAGCTGGAGCTCAAGGCTACAGAAGGAGCAAACTAGCTTTTCTAGCCAAACTGCTTTGCACAAAGGAAGCAAACACTTCTGGCACCTGCAGAGCAGCTGTGGGCCAGCAGGCTGCAGGCACAGATGTCTGGGGACAGATGAGCAGCAAATACTGCAGGAGATCCCAGGGCAGGAAAAGCCCAAAGACCTCGTGGACAGTGTGCTTCACAGGTGCCGTAGCATGAGTGGGGTGAGAGGCAGGACACCTCCAAGTGGGTCTTGCGGTAATGCACAGGATTTGGCAGGTTGAGGACACGTCATCTTTGGGCTGCGGGGTCAGAACCACGTGGCTGTAACACACGGCATATCACACCCCTGCAGCATTAAAATAACCAACAGGTTAAGACCAGGAAAGAACAAGATGGTAAAAATGTTTTGTTGCTTTGATACCCAGCCAGATTAACCCGTTTCTGATGAAAAGGAAAACCAGAGCTGAAACATGTTGGGTGAAATCTGGAATTCCACTACCTTTTTCCTCATGATTTATTGTATGTAAAAGAATTAACTGCAATGCAAACTTCTGATCTTGGCATTTAAAACATCTTGGGCTTAGCTTAGGGAGTGGGGGGAGATCGGTATGCAAGAGATAAAAAACTAACTCAAGAAACTGCAAAGTGACATGATCAAAGTAACCTGGAATGAAAAAGTTAAGAAACTAATGCACTGAAAGAGATCTGCAGAGCAAGCGCAGGACTCCAGAACAGGAAAAACTCTACTTTGCTACAGTATCAACACTGTAGTTGTGAGCCTTTATTTTCAGAGATTGTTGGGTTTAGTTCTTTCATAAAATTGCTTGAAGCCAGGGCAAACGTTTCTAGGCTTCTGAGCTTGATCCTGTCAATTTTAAGGTTATTTTAACAGTAGCAGGAACTACCCCCAGATCTGTGTGCAAAAGAAACCTGAAGGCTTCCTGGCACCCGCTTCTGCATTCACTTGTGCCAGAGTTGTATTTGCAGAAGGGAAAGGTGTTCCCTTGCAACCTGGCCCGGAACTCCCCGGCTGTGGGAACATTTTCACAGTTTGCCTAGCTAACATGTGACTCGGGTAGGTGCACATAGAGATTTCACACACATACTTCTTTCATGTACACACAAGTAGGTTCCTGCTTTGAAAAACTGAATGCGTAAAGCGTTTGCTGGCAAACAAGCTATGCATGAATTTTATTTTCAAATGCCATGATGTGCGTAAAAACCTGGATAGCTTCAAAGTAGGAAAAGAAAAACAATGCTTTCATAGTTCTGAAAATAAGTCATAATTCAACCTCCAGATTATGACGTTCTTCAGATGTTCTTGACATCTTCATAACCCCATCAGCGCCAATGAGTAATGATTGCTGAATGCCGACTTTAAAGCCAACAGGCTCCCTCAACACCGAGGAAGGGGTGGATTGCTCGGGGGAATCGGGCAGGTTGCCAGCCGCCCACCAGCAATGCCTTTTCCAAGACATGACACCAGTCAAGTGAGAGGTCCCACCGCCATGCAACAGGGTCATCTGCATCAGGGTTGGAGCCTGCCCTGCTGCATCTCAGCACGCATCGACATAGGAGGGGCTGCCATGGAGGAACGAGTAGGGTTAGTTCAGGCACGTTCCTCAGAAAGACTCACTTCAACTTGGCTGCTGCAGTGTTTGGGATCATTGGAGGAACTGGACTCCCTTCCAGCTCTCTCATTACTTGTCAGGTTTCCAGCACTGGGCTTCCGACACTGGACTTCCTTCCTGTCTAGATCAGTCTGCTGAGCTGGTCAGTGGCAGGGTAACAAGATGGGAACGTCATTATCCAGACCTGATTTTGTCTAACCTCCATCATCTGAAACATGTTCAAGGATCACAACCCTGTTTCCAATTTAAAGGAATTTTGGATAAGCTGACTTTGAGCTATCGGTGCTACACTGATAATGCAAAAAGAAGAAAAAAAGCACTAGAAGGGTTCGAGCATCTCCCCAAAGCCCTTCAAAAATTACATCTCTGCTATGAAATAGCACAGACAGTCATAAAGGAGCCACAACTATAGAAAGGCTCTCATGTCCTTCTCCACCTGGAAGTGGGTGGGAGCAGTGTTCCCTGCACTGCTGTCTGAGTGGGGAGCTTGCATATGTGGCCTTGCAATGGTTTTGCTGTCAGGGGGCCAGTTCTTTTACGTAAGATGTGAACACTGGCCTCTTTGCCTGAAAACAGGAGAAAAAAACCAAGAACAGGCAGTGTCCTGACTCTGTCTCCAGCAGCCCCTCTAGTAAAGCTGAGCCTGAAGAATCTCAGCATCACCCTCACAACCCTTCCTTCATGTTTTTTCCTGTATTTTTGTTCTTGCGTGCACACACAGACCACAGACCCTTCCCCTCGCTTGGGCACCCAGACAGTTCCTCAGACATCACTGCTGCGCTTCCGACTTGGAGGTACTGTGGTGCTCCTTGTTCCAGGAGGCAGTTTCTGTTTTTTCCAACCACTTCATTTCTTCCAGTTCACTGAATTGCTTCTTCCATTTAGCCCCTTAACTTTAGCTGAGCCCACAGTCCCCCGCAGACCCAAAACCTGTTCAACAACAGCTATTAGCTAACAATTTTTTTATATAGCACGAGTGGAAGGGACCCTAATCTAGTTCAGGAGTTTACATGTTGCTAAAATACAAATGGTAAAAGATGATTATTTGACTTGTTTGAAAGGGTCCACTTTTCACAGCAGACCCTTTCAGAAGGGCAAGTGGTGGAGAGAGACTTTTGCTAAGCTTTTTCTGCGCTGGAAGCCTCACTAGCAACTAGAGAGAGGACCTTGGAAGTACCGAGTGCTCTGCTCATCCCACCACACATCCCGGCTTCCTTGCAAATAGTCACACTGAACACTGCAATTGCAGTGTGGGTATGTACAGATTATGTCAGAAACATCACTGTCAGAAGAAGCTTGTAGCTGAAATTAGGAGTTTGCGCTCTGCCATGCACTGAAAACCACTAGGGACCAGCAGCCGACTTTGGAGTAACAGTTTTCTTTGTTGCAAACCTGAGGGTTCAGTAGCTGCACACCCGATTAAACACCAGTTTTTATCTTCTGTTCTTGCTCCTGCCGCATGAACCTGTATTTCAGAAACTACCCTTGCGGGTGTGATTAGCAGACCTGAGGCAGGTAATGTTGGCAGGGGTACCAGCGGAGAAATCTCAAGGCACCTTTTCTTTCTCGCCCTTAGTTCAAAAGTTCAGAAGTTGCCCTTGGGGTACATAAAGACTCAGGGTACACAAACACAGTTACAAGCCTGCGCTCCTGCGACAGGGAAGCACAGACATCAGGTAGCAATCACACTGTCTCCAGGTGGGGAGATGATGTGGGAGGCTGTTTGCCTTGGGCCTGTGCCTTAGCATCTCTTACACTATCTTCTTTTTACTTTTATTTTCATGATTAAAATGTCACCTCTGTTTTCTTACAGCTCTAAGTTGGGGAGGAAGGGGGAGGAGGAGGCAATGAAGACTGCTAGAAAGACTTTTTCATACCAGGGACCAATATATCGGATGCTGGCCCTGGGAATCTCTATTATTTACCTCTGCTGGAATGGGAAAGGAAGATAGCTGGAATAAGCATGGCTCTTGGATACATGTGGTGCAATTGTCTATACAAGGCAGTTCCATGGGAACCCCACCGGAGAACCAGACAAACTCAGCAAACACGGATAAGCACACAGTGTGCCGAAGGAAAAGTGTGAGGCATTAAACATTCCTTTCCTTTTTCTATTACCTTTTCACAACAGGACAGAAACCATCTGAATATTTTTTCCTTGTAAATTTTCTGAAATGACTTAAAAAAAAAAAACTTGAGACACATTTCCATTAGCAGCTGCACTGATTCTTTACTAATTTATGAAGAAAAAATATGAAATAATTGGTAAGAGCTGATCCTTTGGGAAACAGAGATGCCTGATTTTATAACTTGCCCTGGTCACTTGGGCTCACTTGGAGCGACACAGGAACGTGAGTGCTACAACAGCATTGCAACACCCGATTTTTGCACGCCTGTCCTTTCCTCCCCATTTTTCTCTCATCTACCTGAAGCTGCTGGAACCGAACAAGCACACTCATTCACTGTGCCTGGCACCTGGGAATGGGATTTAAAAAAACCAACCAACCCAAACATCCTGGGTGTTGTACATGAGCTACCTAAATTAGTCAGTGAGAAATGCTGGAGAAAGGGGTGCGTTACAGCCTCGTCCTCTCTAGGGCTTAGGTGCCTCGTTCAGGTTTAGCGGGACATGCTTCTTTTCACTCTGGATTCACAGCCCTGAAAACTTAATTAGAGCTTTTCACCTTGCATTAATTAACATGAGAAATGACGGGGCCTCTCTTCAGTCTGTTTTTTCTCCACCCACCCGTTATCCTTGAATAACCCATCACCTGTGGGTTCCCGCTCTCCCTAGGTGCAGGGTTGCATTCCTACCGGGGAGAAGGGACTCACACGCCACCTGGGTGAGGCAGCAGACGAAGGAGGGTTGGGGTCTCCTCCTGCTGTCTTTTGGAGGGAAGGGGATGTGTTTTGTGTAACCCAGTGTGAGGGGCATGGTCTGAGAGACCCTACTAAACTCAGGCAAGCTTGTCCAGGGAAAATCCCGTATGTAGGTCCCACCCACGCTGAGGAGAGTCCCAAGTTGCCCAGCCCACGTTAACCTGGGGCATTTGTGTGTACCTGGGAGCAAATCCCTGGTGTCAGGAATGAATGGCATCGCTTCAAAGAGGAGGAAGATGCTGCATTTAGGCACCCACATGACTCACGTGGCCGAAATGAATGGGACTAACAACCCCTCTGGCCAACCCAAAGCGTTGCTCTCATATGCACCAAATGGTCCAGAACCGCCTGGAGTTTTCAGCGCAGCTGAGGAAGGAGACAGAGCTGCTCTGCAAGGAGCGGAAACGAAGGCAGTCCAGGAGGCGTTTGGTGTCTGCAGAGTCACATCGCCGTGGGGCAGCACCCCCAGGCCCGCTGGTGGCATCTGCAAACCGGCAGTGTGACAGCTTTGTCCTCTCTGGTGCCTGAGTTGGAGCCCTGAGTCCCCCATCAGGCACCAAATCGCTCCCCAGGAGGAAAGTGAGGATGAGAAAAACTGCAAAATGGGCAATGTGGCCTCCATGGGCCCTAAAACTTCGCAATCAGAGGGTAAAGAAAGCAGTTTCGAAATGTGCAAAAGTATCCACGATGATCACTTACCGCCTTCATCCTACAAAGCCGTGACACAACTTGGATTCTACTTTCGTACCGCTGAAATTTAACTACCTTTGTGCCACCTATTAGTTTTAAACCACTTTATT
>VZSZ01006646.1:502824-538496 GCA_013398815.1 Ibidorhyncha struthersii | reverse complement strand
CCCCGCAGCCCCGTCGGTGCGCGGCCGCCGGAGCCCCCCCGCAGCCCCGTCTCGTCCCGGCGGCGCGTCGGCTCCCAGGCTGAGGGCTCATGGTGGGGGCCCGGCCGACCCCCGCCGGGGAGAGGGGCCTTCGGGATCTGCCGCCTGGACGTTGTCGCGGCTTTTCAGCCCAGGAACGGGGGTGTGTGTGGGGGGGTGAGGGATGGAGTTGGGTGCCGGGAGAGGGGGGTTAAAGGAGTAAAGGAGCCCCCTCGGGCCGTAAGCGAGGGGCTTGGGGGACTTTTCCCGAGCCAGCTCGAAATGCTCGAACGCCCCCGCTGTCCGGTTGTTCCTTGCCCCCTTCCACCACCCCGGTCCCGGCTGGGGGAGAGGGGAAAAAGAGGCTGGAATGAAGCTGGCGGTGCCTCACTGGCACATCAACCATCCCCGCGGAGCAGCGGCTCCCGTTTCCTTTCTCAAGGGTGACCGAAACTGGTTTTTAAGAAGGAGCCATAGAAACCGAGCCCGGAGTAAGGAGCAGGCGCTGGTGTGCGTGGAGGAGACATGGAGGGAGGGTGTCCCCCCAGAAGGGGTCGGGTGTTCTGTTCAGAGCCAGGTTCCCCAGGACAGCGAGTGCATGAGGAGAGAGGCGTTCACGGGCGTTTAATCCTTGTCTTCTGACAAGGACTAATTTACTTGCTCCACCTGAGAGAATGAACAGCTTCAGAAATGCCCTTGGCGCGTGTTTGATAAAGTGATGACGTATTTCACCAGAAGTTCATTTAACTGGGGGTCAGTGGCATCTGAGGCATGCGCCTTCTTCCCCTGTGCCATCGCCGTGCTCCGACCCACGGGCGCTCCCACCTCTCTGTGCCTGTAGCCCTCTCGGTACCACACATTTTTTCATGTGTCTCTTTTGGTGTTTATTCCGAGGAGCAAAGGCGGTGCGCAACCAACTATGGCATAAAGTGACAGAAAAAGTTTGAAGGGGAGGGAAGGTGAGAAAACGTCATCCGCAGTAGTGTACGCTGAAAAACTATTTGGTGTTATCCACAACAGTGAAAACTGCGAAGGAGTCAGTGTCCTGTGAAGATTTAAGAAGCTGAGGGCAATGGCATCTCCCCTCTCTGCCTGCCCCGCGCTGCTCACGGGACGAAAGTGCGTTTCGTCCTCCCTCACTGCAGCCGAGCTGCTTACGAAGATATCTGTGAAGTCTTAATAGGAACTTCTCTTTGAGGTCCGAATTGAGGCTGTTGCATCTAAATTCTGTCACGGGTTTGTTTATGCAGTTTAAGGGCTTCCTGGGGTGCAGGCCAGGCAACGGCTGACCTCTGGTGTGATCTAATGAGTAATGTATACACTGCTTGCGACAGTCTCCCTCCCTCTGTGTAGCGCCTGCAAAAGCAGCACCTGAACACGCTGCTGCTGTACCAGTCTTAAAAAACCCTCAGTTTTCTTCCCGCTAGGAGCGAAGGTGAAGGCGTTTCAGCGTGGACTCTTAGCACCATCCTTCTCTCCACTCCTTTCATGGTCACGGCTATTTTATTGCATTTCTTTGCTCCACGAAGGCTGGTGTGCCTCAGTGGTTGTTTCTGCGACTGAATTTGTAATTTGTAAATCGAGAGCATTTTTCAGTAGTCATCCCTGTGTAGAGTTAAAATATTCTGCCACTGAAGTCAGTATTTTGTCCTGCCTTTCTCTTGCCATGTCAGCGGAGTAACCGAGAGGAGAGTTGGCCCCAGCGTTGCCCCGGGAGGCTCCTTCAGCGGGAACCTCTCTACGTGAATGGCTTCTGTGAACAGGCGGTTTAAAACAACTCTTTGCAATTCAGTTTCCCACTTTGAAGCTCTTTCTTCGGTAGCGCAGTCTAAAACGGTCTTTTTATTACTAAAGGAAGGAAAATCCAGAAGGTTTTTTTTTCCCTTTAAAGTATAGGAGGGAGAGCCTTGATCTTCCTTTCCTTCCAGACAATAGGAATTTGCCATTTCCTGACTTCTTAGAGAGTTATGTATTGCAAAAAGCAGCCCGCGCTGGGGCAGGGCAAGACCCGCTGCGCGGCTCCTCTCTGGGATTTTTCTCCAATTAACAAAGCAATGCCGGCGTGCGTTCCTGGGTCAAAATGTCCCATTTACATGTGATTCTGAGACTTGCTTGTGACTTCCAGACCAGGAAAGCTGAATTTGCAAAGGCACGGCAAGGTGTGAAGCACCGGGGGCACGTTTGATGGTGCAGCGGGGCTCTGGGTATTGCCCAGTGTCTTCTGCGTTCCTGGAAAGGGTCTTACGGTTGAGTATTTCCTAGAGGTTATCGGCAGTGAGGATGCGGTCAGTATGGCTCAATACACAACAGCAGAGTGCTGGAGCCCGTCTGTTACATTGTGCCCTTCCTAAAATTGCTTGCTCAGTGAGATGAGGCATTTACCAGCTCAGCACTAAACTGTAGTCTCTCCTGCATTCCTGTGCGGGGAGGAAGGGAGGGGAAAATCCCTCCCCAGCCCTCTGCAGGGTGTGTGGGTGGCAGGGCTGGCGCTGGGGTGGGTGGCGGGAGGAGGACGGTCAGCCAAGAGGGGAAGAGATAGGGCAGCGCTCCGTTTGGACACTTGCCCCTTTTGCTGCATTGATCATCGTCTCTGAGCTGGTGGGAACAGAAGTGACTTGCTGAAGGGTTAGGGGTGGCGTAGCTGCAGTAGCTGTGCTGCTGTGGGGTGGCACAGCTGTAAAGCCCAGTGGGATAGGTCCTGCTCTAACAAGTTTAATAGGCATCCTGGGTTGTTCAGTCCTCTCATTTTGCACCTTGAAGGACATCGTTCTGTCGCAGTCCTCACTTGTGTAGTCCAGCTCCTAAGCTGAAGTTGTATAAATCAGTCCTGTCTTGTAGGTCTGATCTGTGGGATTGGCCAGGGTGCCTTGAAATCAGGTAGGACTTGATAAATGGAAGGGAAATAAGTCAACAGGTGACACTGCTGTAGGAGGAGCTGTAAGAAGGTTCAGGAGAAGAAGGGAGTGATGGTGAGGAAGGGCTTGAGCCGTAAGAAATCCTGTTCTCCCGTCATCTGCAGGGATGGATCTCTTCTGCCTGCAGGGTTTAATTTCCTGTGAGCTTTCCATCACAGCTTGGACATGGGCGCAGGGGAGCAAAGCAGCCAGTGAGCAGGGGCAGGGGGA
The DNA here is from genome assembly GCA_013398815.1 of Ibidorhyncha struthersii. Classification (NCBI taxonomy): domain Eukaryota; kingdom Metazoa; phylum Chordata; class Aves; order Charadriiformes; family Charadriidae; genus Ibidorhyncha; species Ibidorhyncha struthersii. Next base: position 535,353 of record VZSZ01006646.1, on the reverse strand, counting down.
GGCTTGTCAGCCTTGGATGGCTTCTCACGTGTTCAGTACGTCAGGATGGAGCTTCTAACCGGCGCTTAGGAGCGCAAAGAATTTCCCTACATGAGAGATGAGACAGCCTCCTTGTACAGTGCATATTTGCAGGTGTGGAAGGCAGCTACAATTACGACAGCTATTGTTTGTACATATAATTTCCCTGTGGTTCTGTTAAATTGGGTCTTCTTGAATAAGCACTTTGGAAAATCAAGCAGCCCTTCTTGTGCCGTGTGAAGCACATTACATTCAAGTGACTCTCAAGACAAAAAAGATGTTTGTTTTTATTGAAGCATCCTAGATGAGAGCAGTCCCTTGGCATGCTCTGTAACCGAGCTGGTTGTGCTTTACTCGTATTCTGTATGTGTTCGGTAAGAAAATGAAAAACTGAAGTAGCCTGTGCTATGTCAGGCAGGACCCCTCTGCATGGTGCTGTATTTGGATGTGGAGGAAAAAACACCACACGTGGTTTTTTGCTGGCTGGCTGGCGGATATTTTTCTAGATTGCATCACTTCCTAAGTTGTTAAATATGTGTGAACGAGCTTCTGATGGTGGTGGTGGAAGGTACATAGTGGGAAAAGGAGCATCTTCTTCATGTCGCTAGCGTTTTTTATTGGTTTTGAGAGATTCCCAGTTATGCTAACACAGTTGCATGGTAGGGGTTACAGCTGCCTTGAGAAGCGGCTCTCGCAGCTTCTCTGGGTTTGCAGAAATTTCCCACAGAGAGGCAGCCCCCCATATAGTGAATTTTAGGATGTGGACAGTAGGCTATAGTCATCTTCTGTAGCCTTCTTGGGAGTGATCCACAGCTTTAAAGCAATGTACAAATAAGCATGGTGCAGTCTGTGCGGTAGTAACATGTATTATTTTCCAAACAGTATTTCTGTAAGAGTTGTAAGGAATTCTCCCCTTCCTACCCTTTTAAAATTTTCTTTGGATGAAACAAAGCGATTCTGCCAGTGTGAATTACGTGTTGAAATAGTATAAAATAGGCACGGGCTACTTGTTGGCTGTATTTTTCTATCTTATCTATGTTTTCATGTTTCTTTCAGTAAAGTATTGACAACAGGAGATTTCCGTGGGTTAACAAAATACAATATTTATCCAAGAAACTGTGTCTTTTGCAAGCACAGGAGAAACATGAGGCACAGGGCACTTAATAAGTGCCTACGTGACATAACTACTTGCTACAGTCAGGGCTGTAAATCTCAGTGATTGCAAATTGTAAGCATAGTTATTCACATTTCCAGTAAACGTATGGAGAAAACACTTTGCCTTTTTCTTTTTTTTTTTTTTTTTGGTGCCAGCAAATATGCAGTTAAGGAAATGCTTTGTACTTAGAGGCCATACTGCATTTCATAGCCTTTGTAGCTGCCCTTGGCACACAGCAGTTTGAAAGTGAAATTGAAAGGGAAAGGAGCAGGTAATCTTATTCTCAAGAATACCAGGTCTAAGCAGCCCTCCAGAATGTCAGTTTTGATTGTTTCAGCTGCCTGCGGCTGATGGGGAAGCTTGAGTGGGAACACTTGATGTGTCTTTCATTGATTAGATTAGATTAGATTAGAGGCTAATTTAGCAGTCCAGACAGTCTGTATCACCTTTCACAGATAAGAATCAGTACATCCTCCATGCAGTAAATCTGGTACAAGTCCTCTTTCTCAGTTACTGTAAAGAAAACCAGGCTGTTGTGGGCAAAACATTCCTGGATTTATTTGGACCAAGCGCAGGGTGTCCCCTCAACCCACCCACCTTGGAAATCATATACTAAGTCCTATTGAAGAGACTTAGTACCAGCTCCTTAAGGGTGCTCAGAAGATTAAATATGTTTAGGGATCTGGGATTCAGTTGTACATGAAGAGTTTACATGTTAAGTAAAGTATCATTAGGAAAAAAGGCATTTTTAAAAATCCCAGCAGTAATTCCTTTGTGGAAAATTAAATTGAAAACTTGGTATAACTCTTTGATGAATCTTTAAACCATTAGAGTAAAATTGAAATCTGAAAGCTTTTGCTATAGTTAATGAAACAGTGTTTGTATCTTAATTTTGCCATGGCAGGTGCCTTTTCACTGAAGGCCAGTCCCACCCTCCCAGGAAGGCACTTTCACACAGGTGATCGTCAGAGGCATCGCCTCTTCCCATCCCTGCTGCCTGCTGGGTTTGGGTCAGAAACACTTGCTGCACATCCATCCCAAGGGAGCTGGTGAGGAGTCTCCGTAATTCAAACCAGAGTTTGGATTTGGGACAGGCTGCTGCAGGTGCCGATCCCAATAGATTGATGGTTTCAGGTATAGGTTGGGAAGAATTTTTAATTTTTTTTTTTACTTTCCTAATCTCACTGTTTTCGTAACACATGGTATGGAGCTTCTCCTGGTAGCAGTTTATCTGTAAATTTGACTTTAAGTACAGCATCCATTTGTGTGCCTTCAGAGTTCCTAAGTGTTGGAGAGTTTGCCATATCTATTTGTAATCTGTTCCAGTGGTCACTTACTTCCAGGCTTTAAGAACACCTTATTTCCATTCCATTTTTCTAATTTAGATTTCTGATTGTAGGATTATTTTGTACTTTATTCTGCAAGATTATGTTGCCATGGCTACTTGTTAGAATTGCTACAGCTACTTCAGTAGAAGGGAAATTGGAGGAAACAGTAGTTCAAGAGAGCAATAGCATACATAAATGAACAAAACATGATGGGAACAAAGCTGTCCCAGCAGTGCACGGGAGACGCTGGCTTTCCAAGTCTGAAAAAATTCTTCAAGCATCTCAGAAAAATAGTTGATGAAGAAGGAATGGTAGCAGTGTTTCTAGAACATGCGAAAAGTCTTTTAACTATATATCATATAGGGTTTGTGAGTAGCTTATATACGTAGTTTTGCTGGCCTTGACATGGTGGGTGTGAGGTTCATCTCTCTTACCCTCTCCCGACCCCCCGTTGGTCTCACTACAGCAGCTGGTGTGAAGTGAGCTTCGCTTGGCTCAGCTGTATCACCTCTCCAAACCTTAAACTATGTCGAGCAGAGAAAAATAGTGCTGTCAGCATAAGCTGCGTCTGTGCTAAGGGTCTTTGCCAGGACATCTGTACTTAGAGCAATCAGGGAGAGCATCGTACTGATGTGGCGGATTGGGAAAGAGCTAGGACTCTGAATAGTAGGAAAGCATAGTCTGTTTTGGCAGGGGCACAAAGCTCCTTGTAGAGATGGCAAGGGACGTCAGGGGAGTGGCAGCATTTGGTACATGCCATGAGGAACGTCACTGCAAGGAGGGAGTGAGAAGATGTTCGAGGTGAGGCATGGCTGATTTGGGCTGGAGAAGTTTGTGACAAACTACAAGGTATGCAGAAAGTGTGGAGTGCTACTTGTGGCTCGTACGACATGTTGGAAGGTGTGTTACGAGCCTCCATCATGCTCTTAAATAAATGGCTGTCAGCTGCTATTTTGCAGGACCGAGAAAGCTGCTCTGTGAGGCTTGGTCACCATGCTTAAAAGCTGGCTAATTGCCCTGCCTTCTGTGCCTTGTGCTTCTGCAAAAGAGAGGATTCATTGAAATTATAGCAGCCAGCATCTTGCAGTGTCTCAGAGGCCAGCAACACTGAGTAATGGAACTAGGACACAAAAGTTCTGTACCTAATAGGACACAAAAGTTCTGTACCTAACTTTGCTTTCAGGAGAAGTTGGGAAAAGACAAATTGGCTTGTCCGTCATCCACTTAGCTATAAAGACATAGTTTTCTCTAGAACATAAGTTAACAAACTTGCTTACAAAAGGTTTAATCAACTGTGACTAGTCCTTCAGTGTGCTTCACCACTAGATATTGCCTTGCTGTTGGGTTAAGTTTGTTCCTTCACGTAAATTAAATTAAGGGACATAATTTCTGCATAACTCTTTGGCAGACTTGAATTTCCGACTGCTGCTGCTGTACGCTTCTGTTATGGTCTGGCTTTAATTTTGTCTGTCTAGAAGTTGAACTACTGAGCTGGTTACGGCTTTCACTGCGTCTATGCTAAGGGCATGACAAAGTAGGTCACTGCCAGAGCAGCACATCTGTATTGTAGCGATTGGGTAAAATGGAGTTCTTAATTGTAAGGAAATGAGCCAGAACAGTAGATGTGGAGAAACTGTCTCTGATTAGAAATGATTAACATACAGCACACTCCTTCTAAAAATGTTGTGCAGCTTTTTGCTGAACTGTTGGAAGTCATGCTTGTTGGCAGAGCTCTTAAAGTCATCAAAACTAAGGCTGTGGCTATGTTCATTCCTCTCTGCTCAGGGATGTTTCCATGCAAAGATGACATTCGAGCAGTGAGTCTGCTTCGGGCAGCACAGAGGTGAGTAACGTGTGTGTGTGCATCTGTGCGAATAGCTTCTGTTCACTTTAATGGCATGCTAAAAATTGGTAAATTTCTGGTATGGTGTAAGTATCTGAGAAATAGGATCCTTTTTCCCAGTATCTGAAAGTTAGAGGCATATCATTACATAAAATAAAATTTAAAAACTTTTTTTTTTTGAAAAAAAGGGCAGTATCAGAATATAGATTCACTTCTGGCAAAGGAGGCACAACTTAACTGATTTACTCCAGCAGATAACATGACCTTATGGGGCTATTTATCAGCCTTATGTGCCCTTTCAGGGAAATACGGCCATTAGTTAAGCTTTATGTTCCATTTGCCATAGGCATATTCTGCTGGTGCAATACCTATTTTGGCTTTTAACGTAATCAAGTAGTTATGAGAGAGTACTGAAAGCTATACGATGGAAATAACGTATCTCCACTCTTATCTGAGTTATTTCAAGACTAGCTGTTTCCAGGATGATTTACTATACTAACACATGTGTGTTAACTGCCGTTTGCTCTGATTCTGCAAGGGGAGCAAGAGGCAGCTGTGTGAAGATGAAGATGCTGGAGGGGTTTAGTGTTATCCGGCATGTAGCTTATGAGGCTGCTTTAAGCTAATAGTTTTAACTCAGACAGTGAGAGTTTATCCGTTTATCCCAGAGTTTGGGCTTTAGTCACTGCGAAGCAGCCTGGAAGGACTGAGATGGTAGTGGGGCTGGCAGGACAGCAGTGGCAGGCGTGGTTTCCCTCGTAGCAGGCAGCTTCCCGTTGGTCTTACTCTTGCCGGGCAGGAGGCAGCGGGATCCTTCTCTTGCTGACGTGAAGCCAAAGGAGGGATTTAATTATTGGATGTTCAGGAGTATTTTCCAGGAATTAGGTGAGCAGGATTTGCCTTCAGTACTTGCTGCTTGAATTCCTTGTGGGTTTTTTTTGGTTGATTTGCATTTTCTTTTTGTTTTGTTTTGTGGGATTTTTTTTTTAATTTTGGGGTTTTTGTTGTCTTTGTTGGGGATGCTATGGACAGGAAAAAAACCTTCCAAATTGCCATTGTTTCCCAAAGAACACATTATTTTGGCAATCCTTTGAGTTATTTGTCCTGTCTCCTGCAGTGGTGGACTCTCCTGCTACACAGCCTCCATCAGCGATGTGTGGCTGGGAAGGAGGGATGTCTCCAGAGAACCAACAGGATTCTTGTAGGATTACCTACCACATAATACGCACCTAGGCCCAGAGACACACACTGTAAGATGTATTTATATACATATTTCTGTAATGAACAGCCTCATCAACAGGCGTTCCTTGTTTGGGGGTTGACCTTCAAGTGTGCTTGAGGCCAACATGGTTGTACCAACTTTAGACTGCTGGGCCTTTGCCAGGTCTGGAGAGGATGAGCTGGTGCCCGTGTTATCCATCGGGTCTCTCCACTGCGAAGGTGGTGTGGTGGGCTGTCCTGGCTCAACACTGCACGGAGAGGCTTTAGCTATCGCTCTTCCAGAGCAGGCGATGTGGCTGGTTGTGAGCTCTGTCGAATAAAGTCAGGAAGATGTGCTTACTGCAAGAGAAGGGGAGCGAGCTTCAAGCTAGAATGACTCGGATGATGACAGCAGGCTCTTTGTGAAGAGCTCCAGGTGTTATTAGTGTGCTTTGCCTAAATTAAACCCATCTAGATTTTAGATGCTCAGGTAAATGGCCAAAGCGTTAACATAGCTCAAATTCTTCAAACAGCTGAGGAAGTCCTGAGCATGCTGGCGGGGAGAGACACAAGGAACACTTAAACCTGCTGACAAACCTCAAGGTGCTACAGATGCTACAGCTAGTACGCTTGAAACCAGTGTTGCTCTCATGGCTTTTGTTTGCCCTCTTCTTTGCAGGGGTAGCGGTTGGGTTGTAGGCTGACGCCGGGGTGTTTATAGAACACGGCTCTTGTCTAGCCCTGGGGAGGAAATCTGTATTCCTGCCTTAAAAAAGGTAAAAAATCTCACAGAAACTCCAGTCTTCTTCATGTTTATGGAACGCTGGAAAAGTGTCCGGCCAAAAAGGCAATAAAAGAAAACAGTGTTTTTATTCAGGAAAATGCAAGCGAAAGCAACTAGTTTTAAGAAGTTCCCAGTCCATTCAGTGAACGGCTGTCTGTATAAATAAGCCAGACCTAAGTGATGTACAGGGCAGGTCATAAAGAAAACATTGCAGTAACAAACTAGTGGAATTTCCACTTAACACATTAAAATCAACCCTGAAAGGCTCCATTAAGGAAAGACGTAAGTTGAAGTTCTGAGAGATGGTATATAAAATATCACTGAAACCAAAAATGATCCTTTGTCAGTTTTATGTTTTCCTTTCCCTGTGTTATATCTATTTTAATAAACATGTGGGATGGACTGTCAAAAGAGCAGCACTTCGTCTGTGAAGCCTTGAGGAAATAAATAGTTAGTCTGGGCATATTATAAATTTCAACCCATAAAAATAAACTTAAATTGATTCTGGGCTTTGCCTGTGTAAGGACTGCTAAGCTAGGACCATTCTGTGTTGATCTTGTTTTATATATATATTGAACTTTTCTGCTAGGCATACCTTGAAATGTTAGTATTTAATGCTTGAGTTTTCATTTAAGTACTGCCAGAGCTTTCTGTCCGTGTGCATACCTAGTACTGAGAACCTAGAAAGGTTTCAAGGTTCCTCTCTTAACAAAATATCGAGGACCAAATACCTTTTCATTTTTGAGGGAGGAAAGGAAGGGCTGACTTGAAAATGCACAAGTTCCTGTGGGAATCTTTATGGTGTTTTAATTTGAAATGGCATTTGCTATTTAAAAAGAAAGCAATTTTCTTTCAAAAGGCTGATTTGAACTTGCATTTAAAAACTTAGTTCTAAGTAGAATTTTCTGTGTGGAATAGCAGAGAATTATCAAATGTACCTTCTCCTCACGGAGAACCTTTGCAATCATGTCATGTTTATCAACAGGAAATTTTCATGGCCAAAAAGTTTTGACCAACTTGATGCAGTAGTTTTTTCCCATTTTGTTAAAATATGTAGTTCATTTCTGTAAGTGCAGGTATTTATTCTGTTCTTTGGGAACTTTAGACATGCTATTCTCCTTAATCACTTTGTGCTGTTACTTTTCTATCAATACACCCATTGTACAAAGTGGATAAGGATGTATGTTTGCTATGAGCCAAGACAGATATGCTTCCAGTGGAGAAGTGACAAGTGATATATTATATGAATTCCTGTAAGATGTTTATGTTTGATCTTTTCAGTTAGTCGTAGTTCTGGGGTACACTTCCTTGTTTCTGTGAAACGCACAGAAGCAGCCTTGAATACAGAGGGAAATGAGGAACTTACTTCTCGAGCCTCTAAAACTTGCCTAAATTAGCACTTCTGGGTGTAATTTTAATACCTCCTCAATGCAGCTGGAAATTAAATTGGCCCACTACCTTTGTAGCTTTTGCTGTATTACAGGCTTTGTGTAGATCTGTATACATATACGAAAGAATCAAGAAGTGTTCGTGAAACCATAAAGGGTGGGAATTTTTTTTTTTATGGGGCAATATGCAGTGCATTATTTTGTTTCTTTATTTTCCCTTTGCTTTCTTTCTGTTCACTATTGCATTGGCTGGTGTTGGTTTAGGAATGCCTTTAAATGTAGCTGTTTAATTCCACAGCTGACCTAGCCCTGGTGTGGGCACAGCTGTAAATGTCTATCAGCAATATTACATGGGCACAAAGTACAAGTGGGTACATGCATATAGCGTACGCTGTGGGTTTGCATGTTGTACACACGTTTGTATCCAAGGCAGAATTTGTTTGTTGTCAGTGCTATGTAGATTAAGTTAATTGTTCTATGAAAATGGAAATAAATAGTGTCTTGATTATACCTCACTGAAGGAGTCTCTGGATTGATTCATTTGCTGGAGTGCTTCACAGGAGGCTGCACCTGCAATTTTGGTTTTTCTCAGGGTCTGTGTTCTCCACCTGGACCCCACCGTCTGTGTCCGGCTGTCTGTGGCTGAGCCACCAGCGGCGAGTGGGCGATGGCCAAGCTGGTGGGGACAACCTGCCGTCTGCTAGAGAGTGCTGAGAAAGAAGAGTGGACAGGGAGCAGAAGGTCAGAGAGCGAAAGCCGCCTCCTGTTCAACTTGGCATGAATTTTCCCATTGATTCCAGTGGGCTTCAGATAGTTTTTAGCAGGCAATATTGACATAAATCACTGATGGGGGGAAAAAAATGCTGATGCAGCTTTATCCTCTCTCTGATGCCTACTGCATTAATTCTTCTTTAAAATAATATGGTCCTTACTGGGTGTTGACCCAGTTCCCTGGCTTTCTGTGTGGCTGAAAAGACCTGCTTGCAAGCTTTTCAGCTGAGGCTGTGTGTTAACATGCAGCTTTACTGTGCTTAGCAAACCTGACTCCATACTCCCCCTCTGCAACCCTTGCGGCTGGTCCCTCCTCCCTTCCTGCTCCCCCAAAGCCCGTGGAGCAAAAACATTGTAAAATAGACGTGGCAGCAGTTCAGTCTCTGAGTTCAGTCATTTTGTGCAATAATGATTGATTAAACAATCGTTATTTCTTAATCTACTGTTCAGTGCTAATCACAAAGGTTGAATAACCCAGCGCAGTCGGATCTATGCTTAAGCTGTGAGTCCTTGTCTCATGTTAGAAAAGCATCAAAATGTTACTTCTGCAAACCTGCAAGGTTTCTCTTAAATTCCAGAGTGACAGATACTCTATCAACAGCTTTCCAAAGGACGTTTTGGATTTTCTTTCTGGTTCAGAGCTAAGCTCTGACCTCTGCAACAGCAGTGACACACTAAATACAGTGTTTAACTGGAGCAGGAAGCAGTCATTGTTTTTGGAGACAACAAAAATGTAGTTTCAGGTGAAGGCTGGTTTGTTGAGTTATGTTTTACTCCAAAAAGCTGCACCTAGAAGAAGTTAGACCTCTTTCCTGTTGAACGGGAGGTTTGCAAGTGCACTCCCACCCCCTCTATAATACTGTCAACGCGTAGATGGTTCTCCAGGAGAAAGTAGCGTTTGCTGGTACCTTGCCAGCAATGCATAATGCCAGGCTGTGACAGTCATCAGAGGTATTCTGGGTGTGCAGAGTACACCGAGCCCAAAGCCTCTGCGGGTCTTCCCCCTGACCCAACAACGCAGTGCTCTTCTCCTCCCTGATTTTTCTGGACATCATTTGCCTCCTTTCTGGCTTCTGACTGCATCATTTAGGATGCGAGGCGACATCAGAAAAAGTTTGATGTTTGTCAGCCTGATTATGCAGGAAAACCTGCAGTTGTAGCCTAACAAGTAATTGCATAATCAAAATGTTAGCTTGCTGACTTTATCCCGGCTGCTTTGTGTGTCTGAGCACTGGCAGATCCCTGCTGGGGTTGAAGGCTGTGTCCGGGCAGGCTCCATCAGCTGCTGATGGCCACCTGGCTAACAGCCAAGCCTGATGTTTTTTGTTGTCTCTAAAGAGGTGCAAAGTTGCAACCGCTGGTTGAGAGTGATTGAAAAGTGACAGAATTGGTATCATCGCAAGACGGTACATAAACTGCAAGCCTGCTGCATTTTGTGTCTGAAATTCTGGGAGAATTTGGGTTAGCTCAGGAGCTTGGAGGTCTCTGGGCCTGGAATGCAACCCAACGGCCGTGTGTTTTTTTCCCCTTTTAAATATAGGCATCATTAGAAAATACAGTGAGTTGAAACTAACCCCTAATTTTAAAGCTGTAATCATAGCCTTCGAAGAGTGTTGCAAAGGCGACTCTTGCAGTATTACGTGAAGAGTATCCAGTGTACATTAGTACAATAACTGATTCAGAAAACTCCAGTGAAGCACAGCTCTGCAATGATAACTCCATGCTTTTTGAACGTTATTTCCTTGATAAATGTTGGGAAAAGAAGCACGTGAGTCTAATTCAACAGGCCCTTCAGCTGCAGCGCCCCTGGCATCGGCTCCTCTGGGGCTGAGTTCTGGCTGAAGGTCTCCCATGGTGAGTCCTCTGAGCAGTCCTGCTGAAGATATGTGTGAGCTGCAGTGGCCAAGGAGGCCGAAGAGGGCCTGTCAGCCTCAGCTTGCTCCCGGGGGGAGGTCTGCTTGTGTCCCAGAACCGCCTCCTACCATGTCCCTGTTCAGTACGGGCACCGGCAGCCCCCCTCGGGCCAGCACTCCTCATGGCTGCCGGGCTGGATCCATGGCTCCGGGGTACAGGTGCTCCCTGAAAGGGCTTGCAGAGCAAAATTAGGTCACGCCACCTCTTCAGCCTTTAAATAAATACTGAAAACAACAATACGTGAAGATACTCTGCTTCGCAGGCTGAAGCGGGGTGGGCAGGGAGCAAGGACAGGCAGAACACCCCATCCCGTTCTCTGCCGTGCGTGTGCGTAGGCTGGAGTTTAGTGTGTATAGGCTCCCCTCCCTGTGCCCCAGTCCTGGAACTATAGAGATCCAGATGTCCTCTGCATACATCAGATGTCTTAATATATGTCACTGAAGCTAAGTTTGGGTAAGGCTGTGCAAAGTGAAGACCCATGATTTTGTTTTCCCTCTGCTGTGGGCCCACGAGTGCTGATTGCACTATATAAAGCTGCTCGCTGTTAGGCCTGTCACTGTTCAAGGTGAGGAGAAAAAGTGTTCATGTTTTTATTATCATTCCTCCCTCCCAACCTACGCAGCACCAAAACAAACAAGCAAATGGCAGCAATTGCCAAGGAGAGAAGAACCATTTTGCAGATCATAGCTTTTTCCACTGGAAAAAATGTAGCCATGTTTAACTTCTTTTTAAAGAGTGGCAATGTTGAATATACAAATTAAACTGCAATTTACACAGTTGTGATTTTCATGAGCACTTAACACAAGTATTCTCAAAGTGCAACATTTTGAAATAATGACATTTGCTAGGAACAGTTGATGTGGACGACACAGTCTTTGGGGAAATGGGGCAGCACTTGCGTTCCTACCCTTCCCCCTTGGACGCCAGCCCGTGCCAGGCCAGCGGTGGGAGCCAGGCGGGAGGACGGCAGCCAGCTCTCAACAGACTGGCCTTTGTGTCCCCGGCATAAACGTCCCTCTTCTTTCAGAGGGAATGGGCAAAACGCGTTCTGACCCAGCACAACCGGCTGTTTGCGGCTTGTCCGTCAGCAGTAGAGACACAACTGCCTCCTCTGTGTCCCCGTTAAAATGCTGCTGCGGAGTGAACCACTGAGCAGGCAGTTAAACAGTTCCAATCTTTATAAGCCAAAGTTTAACATCGGCCATAAGGTATTTCAGCTGTGTCACAAGACTGCCCAAGTTGCTTCCCCTGCAGAGGTTTCCTCCTCTGGTTAGAGGCTCAGAGCTGCTTCACTGCCCTGGAGCACCAAGCAAAGCTGCTGCTGGTTGTTTGTTTTTTTGGCAACTTAAGTCTTCAAGTGTTTAGTGGGAATACCTCTTGTGGGAACAAGTTAGCAATGACTTAGTAGTCAGTGACTTAGTAGGATCAGAGGAAACGGCCTTGAGTTGCACCAGGGGAGGTTTAGATTGGATATTAGGAAAATTTTCTTCACCAAAAGGGCTTTGAAGCATTGGAACAGGCTGCCTGGGGAAGTGAGTCACCATCCCTGGAGGTATTTAAAAGATGTGTATATGTGGTGCTTAAGGACATGGTTTAGTGGTGGACTTGGCGGCGTTAGGTTTACAGTTGGTCTCAATGATCTTAAAAGTCTTTTCCAACCTAAAAGATTCTATGACAATGGTAATAAATTCTGCCATTATTTGTTACTTCAGAAGGTGTGCTCTCATGACCTTTAGGAGGAGACCTGGAGTTGATGTAGAGAGTCTAATTCTGCCCTTTTCCTTTGTATGATGCCTTACAGTGATACTATTCAAGTGCTTGGTATTTTTACTAGTCCTAAGTAAACTCTGTTCTAAGTTACTTCCCAGGGCCCAAGAGCTATTCACAGGTTTTCCTGAGCATGGTGTAGCTTGCAGCATCTCTTGCCTTCAGCAGCAGAGAGGAGGGATGTCTGGGACTGTCGTTTCAGGCTTTTCCAGTATTGTTGGTATGGCTTCTTTGGCTTTATCTCAATGACCAATCAGAGGAGGAGGAAGACACTTAAAAGCCATTGCTATCCTGCTCAGCCACTGCATCAGATGGGGTTGCCTGTCCTCGCCACTTAGCCTGGCACATTGTAAGCTGCAGAGGTTAATTGGGCTGAAACTACTTGTAGCAAAGCGTGGAGTGTTTCCATCTCCAGGGCGAATGCCTCTCAACCCCTACTCACTGTGTAGGGAGCGTGGTCTGATTTCTGTGTTTGCTAGTTGTGCTCCATGCTCCACATTCTTCTGCCTCAGTTAATGATACGGAGCCAGGCTTGGGATGTGAGCAGCCGTAAAGCTGGAGCCTACAGGAGGTGCATGTATCACCTCCAAATGTTCTCTGTCTTTTCCTTTGCAGCAATGGTGATGGGCTGTGAGAGGTGGGCCTGGTGGCTGGCTGCCAGGAAAGGCAGTATTATAAATGTCTGGTAATGCTGATTAGAAATTGAGTGCTGAAGAAGCTTTGTGCTGGAGGCAAAGTCCTTTTTTTGTTCTTCTAGCTCACTTGTTAGAGACTGATCCTTCTCTGTGGTTGTGGTCTGGGCTGGGCTTCAGCAAGTAAAGCCAAGTGAAACATGCCTCTTTAGGCCCAGTTAGCTGGCACGTTTGCTTCTGGGTCATGGTTTTTAATGTTCATGCTGTAGAGGTAACAGAGGGGAAATGAGCTGGTGACACCTTGGTGTGAGGGGTCCTGGCCGTGGTCTTCCCTCTGGGGCAGAGGAGCGCTGAGCCAGCAGAGTGTGAGACTGATTGTGGCTGGGATGCTATCATCACCCACAGATGTTTATTATATCCTGTGGGGCAGGAGGAAAAATGTCCTGCTGGTACCATCCCCGTACCACAACTGCCAGAGAAATCTGTCTCCTTCGTAGTTTCGGACCTCGCTGTGCTCCCTGGCAGCATCCTGCAGCCAGATCGCAGCCTGGGCTTCCACATAGACTTTAATTTGCTATCAAGAACTATCATAGCAATGGCTTAATTTTTTTTTTTAAAGAAGCTATGAAGGGGATGTCGTTGTTTTAGCACTCAGAGAGTGAAGAAAAGAGCCCATTACCTCCTAAATTTTTTATGTTCTTGAATAATTGTGAGATACGCTAACAGGGAATGGGTTTTAACAAGGATGCAGAGCTAGAGGCCACATGAAATGAAATCTTAATGTAGGCTCTCGTCAAGCTGTAAAAAGGCATTTGACTGTTTTGAGGGATAATGTATGGGATACAGTCTTTGCTCTTAAAGGAACATTATCTAATTGGTTTGGGCTTTTGGTTGAAAGAATAAATCATTCTCCCTTTTCCTCTTTTTTTTTTATTTTTTTTTATTTACAAAATGAACTTGCTTGTGTCTTTGAGTGCTTCTTTTTGCTGGCTTTATACTGTGCTTTTTTACTGACTATGTAGTGACCTTTGCCATCCCCAAAATCTTAATTTCTAAGTCTGAGTGTTAGAAGGTAATAGGCAGAGAAAGATGCTTGTGATTTTGCTTTTGTTTTCCCCTTTCTTGGGGGCATACAGACCCTTAGAGAGGATTCCTCTTATGTTAGGCATTTAGGTTAGGCTGAGCATCGCTGCTCTCAGGATGGGCAGCAGAGAGAGAAACAGGCTGAGTAGTTCTTTGGCGATGCCACTCTCCCTCCTCACTACAGGGAGGCTTGGCTTTCAGTTATATCTCTTAGGTGATTAAGGTTATGTGACACAGATCCCTCCTTTACAATGTTTTTCCAGCTTTTTCTTTGCAACCCAAAGACAGTTCTGTATTTCTCAGTTCTCCCTCAGTTACATGGTTCTCCAGAATCGGGGTTTTGAGGGAAACGCAGAATTTGTGCAGAGCAGGATACAATCCCAAAGGCAGAAAGAGCGACATAGCTTCATTGCAAGTAATATTAAAAAAATCATAGATCCTATATGAGAATATTAGCATGTAATTGCATTGTATGTTGGCCTTGGCAAGAAACTTGCATAAGAAGAGCCCATCGCTGTGCTGCAGTGCACCTCTTTGGGGTTGCACTGATTTAACTATGCAGTGCCACGCTGGAAGCAGATTATTTTAAAATGACATGGGCTAAAGGTATGCTTCAGAAAAGGTGTCATCTCGAATACTTGTTTTTTTGGTGATGGAGTTTACAGAGCAGACCCGAAAGCGGTTGTGCTGGCAGAAGGGAGCGGTGGACTCCAGCATGAGGCAGGAGAAGTGCTGAGGCTGGAGGAGAAACCCAGTGAGGCTGTTTTGTCGCTGAAGCCAACGTGTTGTGAAACCGAAGCCTGAACTGAGTGGGACTTTCCTGGCCTCCTCCTGGCCTCGGTGGGTCATTCCTGCCCCTCCACCTGAGCTCTCACACCTGCTCCCCTGTGGCCGTGCTGCCCGTTGGGGTGCTTCAGGCCCCCAAGTCAACTGCCTGGGTGGCAGCAAGGTCAGGGGAAGCTTGACTCATTAGAGGTCCCTTTTTGGGGACAGCTCATGTTTAAAGCTGTTGTGAAACAGCTGAGGCTTGTCTTGTTATTGTCAACATGCAATGGATGAAATCTGGCCCTGGTGAAACCAACTTCAAACACTGATGGAGCAGGGCCAGGATCTCTCAGTGTTGCAAATTATGCCACAGTTGAAAAAAACCCAACCCTTTTTTTGGAAAGCGCTAGACTTCTGTGTCACAGTATTGAATTTCCAGTGTTAATTGTGTCACCTACAAGTTAAAGTGTGCTTCTTACCTGCTTTGTATTCTGCATATCACAGCTTTTATATAACCTCGTGTTGCTGCATAAAGGATTGATATAAATCTTTCATACAGGCTGTCTCCTGGATTGTGTGTGGGAGTCGGAAATTCAGCAGAAGTTAAAAGTACCTGTCCTGAACAAAGGCTGGGTTGATTTGATAGCAGGAGGGATGATCTTACAGTTGAAGTGAGGAGCAAGAGCCAGAAAATTCAACACCCCCCACTCCCTCTGATGGGAGAGGAGAGGGACAGCCTGGTCTTGTAGTGCCCTGGAGCAAAGCACAGACTTCACCGAGACTCCAGAGTTGTGCTTGTTTAAATGCTGATTTGGATTAAGGCAGGAAGGTAATCTGAAGTGCAGCAGCTTTACTTGTATACAGTTTGCTTAGGGAATAAATGCATCTTATTCATGAATGGGATTATGTACAGATAGTTCATGCTTTCACTGGCCACGCATAGACATGTCTCAAAAGCTTCAAGTTCCTGGGCATGTTAAATTTGGTCCATACTGTGCAGCCGATCACACATTAAGTGTGGGACTCCTGTGATTTTTTTTAGTGCTTGCATGGGTCTCAGATCTAGATGACTTGTTTTGTGCTAAACCCGGCCACGCTGTATTTGCTCTGCCTTGAGGCCATTTAATTGCATTGACTTTCCTACCCATTTCACAGAGCTATAGCTGTTTGAGTTGCTTTGTGAGCTCTGCAACCTTTCCAAATGCCCTAGTTTATTTATGTAGGATTTTTTTTTAATATACTATTCCTTTATGTATTCAGTCCCTGTCCTCTTGGTAACCAATTTAATTTTTTTAACCTGTTGCGTATCACTTCTGTTGTTTATGCCTTATTCCTTCTGAGTCTTGGTGCCGCCAACCTAAGTGTGCTGGTTCTTTGCACCTCTATCAGGATTTTGCTCTGTTGCATGCTCTTCCAACATATTAATTAAACTACTCGGACTACCAGGTGTCTGAATGCTTGAAGACCTGCCTTCTTGGAAAAGATATGTTAATTTAAAACAAAAAAGTCAGAATCGTAAGAAGCTTGTCTTCATTAACTATATTAGAAAACTGTGAAGTGCTGCAAAGATATGAGGAAAAAAACCCAGAAAAATTTGGGATTAGCAGGCTCTGATAGCACTGAGAGGATCTTGGGAACTTGACTCACTTCTCAGATTGTGCAAAAGGATAGTGACCCTTAGGCTTGGTTGCAAGACTGACCGCTTCATGACCGCATGATGGCTTTATATTCTCTTGTTCAGGACTTCATTTTATTATTTATTTCTAAATTTACTAGAATGTATTTCTTAGTGTGAGGCTGCTTTCCAGGCCCTTGCTCGGGCTCTTCCAGGAGATTCAGTACTGCAGTGTGGAAATGCAGTTTTGCATGACCTAGAGGGACTTTAGTGTACTGATCTGGGGTGAGTTAACGCACGTTGGAGAACTTGAAGCGCGGTTGCATTACGCTTAAAACTTTTCTAAATAGTTGCTGCTGCGGCGCTGTCCTCCTTACACTCCCAGCTGTGTGCTCCTGACTCTTTGTGTGGGTCAGGCATTTATCTGGGTTTCTAGGGGTCAGCTTCGGAGAATTAAACCAGCAATAAAGTGGGGCTGTTGCACTGGCCACGCAGCCCTGAGCTGTCCCTTACACAAATATTGGTGTTTTCCCAGTCGGGCAGGGAGTTGGTTCACCCAGCTGAACAGGAGGTGTGTGTTTTCATGTTGTTCCATCAACACAGGGAAAAACATTCCCTACCCGAGCATCTCTTCTGATCCCTTTGCCGGCTCCAGCCCCAGTTGCTTTGTGGTCAGAGTTACTGAATGACACCTGACTGCGTCCCTTGGACTTGGGCTGGTTCATACGATCCTTCACGGCTGAGGGGGTGGCAAACAGTGATTCATGGATAGGACTGAGAAGTTGGCCTGGCACTTCTTAAACCTGCTAGAGAAAGCACTATTACATGCTAACCAGTTTCAGCCCTCAGCTGGAAAGCATGGTTTGTGAGCAGCCACGGAACACCTTGCTCTCGGTGGCAGTGGCCTTCTTCACGGACATTGTTCTGGTTTGCTGTTTTTTTTATTTCCCCTTAACTGATATGTTTTAGCGTAATATCAATTTATCTGAAACTTTCAAATTCTGGGAAAGTATGAGAAATAAGAACTGTTGTGTCTGAAACAGTGACTAACTCCTTTTTCGGGGGGTTATTTGAATCAATAGACATGACAAAAAAGCAGTAGAATGGGGTGGCCGTGGAATCCCCTCACTGTCAATAGCCCAGATGACATCTCTCCAAACTCACGGTGTGGGCAGACGGACTGTGACACCTCACATGTCCCTTTCCATGCTATTTTATCATGATTTTTGAGAAATATGCACCAGAACTTCCCCTTTGGGAGAGGACTGAAGTGCCTCAGCCCTCTTCAGAGACAGTCTCAGCAAGGAACTGGCCATTTTTTGTGAAGACACAGCCAATGGTGAAGGCAGCAAGCCTGGAGATCATCACAGCTACGTGACCTCCTGGGCTTCAGGTTACCTTTTAAATATTCCTTTTAAATTAAGCAGTGTTAGGCTGAGTGCCCATGAGAAAGGACACAGAGGAAGCGCTCAGAAAACCTTCAGGGAGCTTTGGGTGTAGAGAAGGTGAACAGTGGCATTGTGTCAGTTTATCTTAATGCTTGATACAGGAAAATCACCTTGTTTTCCCCTCCTCTCTCTCCTCACCTTCTCCTCCTCTCCCTGCTCCCCAGTGGCCAGTGTGAGCTGCCAGCGTCCCTTTTGTTCAGAGATGCTGTGGGATGGTGCCGGTGACACTGGGATGGGGAGTGTAGCTCAGGGCAAAGGTAGAGGACCAGACTGTATATTTGTGCTTGATGCACCCATAAGGATGATTTTTATTTTCCTTTCCTTTTATTTTCTTTAGTATGTGAGCATCAGATCTTTCATGCTGCATCTTTACGTGTGTTCCTGTAGTTGCTCTTGCTCTTCCAAGCTTTCACCTGTCTCTGCAGGCTAATTTCTCTAGACCTCACAAGCATTTATCCATCATCCTTCCTTCTCCCTTAAACTTTGCTTTTTTAATTTCTTTTATTTTTTTCCCTTTAAGCTAGCACCAAGACCAGGTGCCTAAGCAGCATTTTTTGATACAAATCTTTGTTTCTTTGCTTTCCTGAAGTTGTACCCTCGCTGAGAAGTGACTTGGGCTGACGGGGATCTGTGCCCTTTGCAGGAGCAGGAGTGGCTCTTTGGCAAAGCCTTTCTTGGCTTGTGAACTTTGTGCATGAGTTACAGAAACTCCTCACCCAGTTTTAGTGGTGGGGCACACCCAGGTCTCAGCTTTAGTGGGGGCAAACCCAGTTCCCAGCTACACCTTTCTCACCTCCTCAGAGAGGATAAATCTATTGAAAGGTCAACACTTCAGAGACTCTGATTTTTGCACAGGACAGAGCAGGTGGGAGGATTTGGCATATTTCTTGCCACAGTGAAAGAAGCAGGAGGTGCAAAATGTGAGTTTGAGGCTCAAAACATTTTTCTTTTTTAATTTATCTTGAAATTAAGGAAGCTGAATCTGGAAAGAAATTAAGGCATTAGTCTGCCTTAAGTTATTTCAGCAAAAGTGTCAGCCCTCTTTGCACCAGTAATGTTCCTGGAGGAACAGCATAGACCTCAGAAAGTAGGATTTTGTGTGCCATAGTGATTTGAAACTTTAAATTTGGGGGTGAGCAAGCTAATAAAAGTGTCCAATATTGAAACCTTTGTAAATATTGATGTTTACTCCTGCTAATAAATCTAGAAATCTTCTTAAATGAAGGTGCAGGTGGAGAGGTGGTAAATGTACTCTTTATGCAGAGAAGTGTCTCTGAGAAAGTAAAAAAAAAACTTCTCCAAACCCAATAGAAATTAGAGATGAGGAGTCATCTTGCCATCTAATCCAGGGGACCTGCCAGAGCGAAGCTAGTGGCCCTCACTTCAGTTCAGTGTTCTGATGATTTATGCTTGAAAAGACCGTTCTTAATTTCCATGACGGAAGAATACCAAGTTTCACAAATGTTTCCAATTCACACATAAAAATAGATAAATGGAAATTTTTACCTTCAACTAAAGCTTCAAAGGAAGTAGTTATGTTTAGTTAATTACTTTTGGTGTTTAAATATCTACAATCCATCCTGTCCTGCTTATAGATTTAGTAAAGAATCCATAACGGATACGGATAGCCTGGGGGGAGCATATCTGCCCTGTAAACCCTTTTAGCTGATCGGTATTAGGAATGTATGTGAAATGTCAGCTTTTTCAAATGCAGCAATAAAGAATGCTTTTCTAATGTGTGTTCTCTTAATCTGCTGCTTGATCAGAGGTTTTGGCTTCACAAACCAAAGCAGTAGAGAGGGTGAACAGGAAACAGTGTAGAAAACACAAAGGAGCCAAAGCATGTTCTTTGCGAAATAGATGAGTCTGATGCCTGGAGAGTTTGGTGGTAGGGGTGCGCACCGCTTTCTTCAGTTGGTCTGTCTGCATCTGCAAAATACTCTATGAAGTGAGCCTTCATCCATATGCAAGAGGAGCCCAACAATTCTCTGTTTGCCTTTTCTCCCTGCTTTCATGTCTTCTGGGTCACCGTTGTTTGTATTTTTTTTTCTGGTTCCCTCTCCTACATTGCCTGGTGCAACGTCCTCATCGCCTCTTCGACACTTAGACATGAGGAGTGAACCGAGCAGCCTCTGGAGTTTAAGAAAGTTGCTTGCACAAATGCATTGGAGCTGTTTTTTGATTAAAAAAAAAAAAATTGCTCAGAAGTTGAACTGCTTAAAACACCTACTATTTTGGCTCTATGCTTTAAGTTATGAATTTTCTTGCTATTTCTGTTCTATATTTGCTTCACACTAAATACATAGTCATCTCTGCCTTTCACAATCCTACAAAAAGTGCAATTTAAGGGATATAAACCTGTGTTGGAGGATTGGGTCTGTTACAAGCTGGCTAAGAAAACCGTCCTCATATTCAGAGCAATACTATTTTCTACTCTTTTTTTTTCCCTCCTAGTGTCTCAGCTGCTGAAAAAAACAAGGAGAATGTCTCCATCAAATCAGCATTAATTGAAAGCCAAAGTTGTGTGTACAGGTGTTTGTGCATTTTTGTGCACAGTTTAGTATCTTTGAAGCTGAACAACAGAAATTCAGCAGTCACTTTCAAAAATGTTGGTTTTAATGGCTGTAAAGCACATTGGAGTTCTCTGGTGGAAAACGGACTCAAGATATGAATCCGCAGAAGTTGTTCTGGCAAAGCCTTGCATCTGCTGGATTTTTAATAGTAAAATGATTCTTTCTTAAACTGCAAGGGAACAAATATTATGGTTCAGTTCAATGGGATCTTTAACTACAGTCAGTGCTAACATACTTTAATTTCTAAGAATGACTCTTTGGTTGCATCTGTAATCAAGTAGATTCTTTTGAATGCATGAAGACTGAAGGAGATTAAAAATAAAGAAAGTATATGTAGAAAGTAGAGTCTTTTCATTGACTTTAGGGTTCTTTGGACAAGTCTTCAGAAGAAAAAAATCATTTGGACAATTTTATTCATGTTACAACTATGCAAACGTAAGTAATGTATGGAATCTGATTTATGCATATACCTTTTTAAACATTTTGGGTTTTGTTTGGATGGTTAGGAGACAAATAAGTAAGATTTTAAATGTGTGAAAACATGTACACTCTTCAGATAGGTACCTTTGCCGGTGAATAGGATTTTATAAATTTTTTTCTTGTGGCCTCCTAATGGACCGTTGGGAATGTGACAGCCCAGTTCCTTGGCAGGTTGAGTGCTCTGAACTTCTAGTCGAAAGACCTTGTGAGACTCTTCCTTATTTGTGCAGCTCTTAAATTGAAGCAAGTTCCAAACAGTTGAGCTTTTGCAAATTTCCTCTATTTACTCAAGAAAAGCTTTTTCTTTGGAAGTAGCCCATCTTTATGTGGGACTGCTAAGGGTATTGATATTTCAGTCATCTTTCTGGTGGCTAGGAGAATATTAATTGCAGGACTGGTTTGATTGATTTTGACAGCACTTTTTCATTACTTGAAGTAACAAAGCCTTATTTAGGGTTATAGGTGGACTAAGAGAAAAATGTCCTACCTTTCAGTAGTTTTTGATGCTGCCGGGAGATGCAAAGTGTTTTGTTGACCCAGCCCAGCAGACGGACCAGAGATGTATTTTGTCTCGATCTTGCTATTGCAAAGGTATGAGATTACCTCTGAGAGGACAGCTAGAGAGAAAATTAGTCTTGGGGCCTACTCAGCCAGTCTATCTCCAGCTGAGTCATTTATATTTGTCAGTACAGTGTTGCCTTGGGGATTTTTTTGCACTTGTTAAAAATAAAGACAAACCTCAGGGGGAACACGGGAGCTTGGACAGCATCACATCGGGGTGTGGGAACAGCGTGGGCATTTGGCCTCCTTGCGACATCCTGTTTCCCCAAGTTATCACAGCAAGTCTGTGCTCTTTTTCCAGCCTGCGCTTCCGGAGTCCCTCCTCTCACCATGCCCTCCCGCCTTTAACTCTTTTTCTTCCTACCTTGGCTAGAAAGGAGGACGGCTTGACTGCTATGTGCCAGGCTGCTTTTGCTGCAGGGCCATGTGGAGCTGGAGGAGAGAGGTTGCGGACCTCACCTGGTGTGAATCCAGAAAATGGTGGCTGGGTCAGGCTGCTACCAAAGCATAGGTCCTTGTGGGATGGGAGACCTCCTCTTGCACCTTTGCGGGCTGTTGGCATCACATCCTTCTGGGGGGACAGCAGTTGGCAAGCATTCCTGGAGAACATCAGGGAGTGAGGGCTTCACCGCTGGCTTGGGAATGGGGATGGGACGGGGTGGTGAGTACCCCTCCCGGACACTCTCTGAAGGACTTGTATTGGTACCATATAGGAAGTGTACAGGGCTGCTGCTGACGGGCAAGCCGCTTTCCAAAGCTGCGGTGAAGGTGTCCTCCTCCTGCAGCTCCCCCTGGGCTGGGGTCACCTGAGGAATAGGTGGCTTTCAACCATTTGGGCGAGCAACACGGCTAAACCGTGTTACAGGTTTGTCTCCATGTGAGTACATAAACATCTATACAGATATGGCTGGATGTCTGTCACCCCAGTATCCTCTCTCTTATGCGGGCCAGTAAACTGATATTTAGGGGAAAAAATATAAAAATCTGCATGAGGGTGACGTGCTCCTTCCCTTTGTATCCCCTTGTGCCTCCGGGCAGTCGGCAGCTCAGGACTTTGGGAGCCAGACAGGACCCCATCCACTGCATGTCATAGCCACCACCCACCTAACCCCCATGGGTTTGTTCGACGTCTTCATTTAAGCCCAGGAATACCCCAAACTTTGCCTACAATATCTTGCAGAAAGCAAATGTATTACATGGCAAAAATACTTCTCTTTTAAGCCGGTTAGGTGATAATTTCACAGCATGCTCATTAGTTCTCTAGTAGGAGAAATGATGAATACTCATTGTTTTCTCTGTCATTTCTATCATCAAACACATTTTTTCAACATGTCCTGGTGTATTTTGTCTCCTGATATGTCTGGAAGCTGGCACACGCTTACAGGCATCCTTTTTTTCTCAGTGCCTTCTCTTGTTTTTCCAAATCCTTCTTGAGATGAGGTGACCAAGAGTGAATGCAGTGTTGGAGATGTGAGCGTACTATCAATGTATTTCTCTCTCTTGCAGTCCCTGAGCACTGAGATGATGTTCTCTGAGCCTTTTCCACTATCACGTTTAGATTTCTTCACCGAGTTATAATAGCTAATGTTAATCTCATAAGTAATCCCTTACGGGACTATCTTGATGACCGTCCAGATTGGTTTAAAATAACCTTGAAAGACTTCTTGTCTGACATAGGACTGGGAGGCAGATAGCATCTCCATGAGGAGCTGAAACACCAGAGACTGGAGGGAAAGCAGGGGGGATTAATAGTCAGTGAGTGAATTTGAATGTCCTGTGATGAACTGCTGCCAGCTCTGTTTGATAGACACGCTAGAAATAATACATTTTTTCACTTCAACCCTGGAATAACTTCAGTGGCCATGGTGTAAGGCACATGGGGAGGTTTTAGTAGTCTTCTGTGGCTCCCTGCTGTGCTTCTCTCAGTGATTCCCCAGCTCAGCCCTTCTGTCTCTGACCAGATCCTTTACCCCCCGACACAGACCCTTTCTCGGTGATGCGGCAGCGCATTTGTCCTTTAGCTGTATTAGAGCATCTAAATTACACCCAGAAGAAACTGCTCTTGAAGTCATTGAGTTGCACAGTGTAACATCACCCTCTGTGTCTGAATTTCACAGGGGACGAGGATGGAGTTCAAGGGATCTGAGCTGAGGCGAAGTGAAGTCCTTCAGCAGACTCATGGAAACCCCCCGAGTTGTGGGCCAGGTCGCGAGGGCTGCTGTCTGCTTTGACTTGCCAGCTGATTTCCAGTACAGCTCCAAGCTCACTATCTTTAAGGGTGTTTGCTTCAAGCCTCCTGTAACTTAAGGTTTTTAATCTAACTGGAGGGATGGGGAGGAGACAGGGCTGGGAGTTGAAGGGGAGGCGCAGGATGGCCTCTCTGGAGGCCAGGTATGCACGGAGGCTGGTTGCGTGAAGTTGCTCTTTGTTTAACTGAAACAGTAGTTTTTCCTTATTTTAATTGAACTTCTTTATGAAAATGGAGAATTAAAATAAAACTCCCCAAAACTGGCAGCGTATGCTCTCTACAGAAGTTTTAAGAAAGCTCACATTGCTGAAGTGGTGGCAGTTGCTGGCTTAGAAACCATTAATACATACATTAATAGATACATTAATCAGATGCTGAGAGCATGTCACATTTAGGGTGGCTGCACTATATAAAGCCCTGCTTTCTCCATGTGTTATTGGATCCTCATTGCCATCCAGCAACGAATAACACAAATAATGAATTTTAATAATGAGAAATTAGGATATTTATCCTAAATCTGTTTATCTTCTTGCAAGGAGAAATGTACCAAATGTAATGGCATAGTATGTAGCTGCTTGTCAATGTATTTTGTTAATTCAATTCTTGCTGTTAGATAACTTTTTTTAAGAAATACTTGAAAGAAAGAAATGCAAAATAGGATAAACATGTGACTTTTGTTTAAATCAAGGCTTCCCACTGCCTTCATTGCACCAGCGCCTATGCCAACCTCTTCCCATCTTCTCAGGCAGTTGACTGTAATAATCTTTAAGCTTCTGAACAAACTGTACTACTTATTTGTTTGCAAGCTCTCACTGGCTCAGACTAGTTTGGTTTTGTTGTTTAGTAACATCCCTTAATTAACAAGTCAGCCCTTTGGAGAGACTGACTAGCTTATCAGCTGCCTAACTTCTGACGCTGTTTGGCAGGGTGGCCTGTCCTGGTTGGGTTATGGTATGTGCCTAAAAAAACAGTGAAGGCTGGGTTGCCAGTATCCAAATACAGCGAGGAAGAGCGTCCCTTCTAAAAAGTGCCCATAGCCTAAATAAAGAAGACCAGCGAGGAACAGGGGGAAGGAATATGGTGTATGCACGAGTGAAGCACTATGTGCTAACACTGTGTTAGCTCCACCACTTTTATTTTATTTTTCTAATGCTTGTTTTATGGCTTTGCCCTTGAAGTAACAGACTGTAGGAGCCCACGTAGCAGCCGGCGCTCCAGCGGCAGCTTTTATGGGAGCAGGTGAGGCCACAGGTGGTGCAGTGCCTGCAAACCAGGAGGCAGAGTCACCCTTCTCTTTTGGCTGACGTACCCAGCACATCTCTGCTTGCAGTGCCTGGGTCTTTGCAGAAGAACCAGATGCTTCCTTTTCTGTTCAAGGCACGTGGCTCCTTACAGGGCAGACCAAATGGCAGTGGACTCCCCTTCTCCCTTTTTAGCAAGTACAAAGTAATAGTTCGAAAATGGCATCTCCTGAAAACAGCCCTTTTCCTTGTAAAAATGGTAATGAGAGAAACATGGAAACATGCACTGAAATCCCTGCTCTCACGACTTTCTGCAATTGCAGCAGGTAAATATACTCTTCAGATGCACTCTTGGGCAAAGAATAAGGTGCAACTCACAGCTCTCTTCCTCTTACATATTTCTCTCTGTGTTAATCCATCTAAGCTTGCTTTTACTCACAACTGACAATTAGTTTTTCCTTCACTGTGCTCATACAGTGCTGGTGACCACGGCTATTTCAGGAGGGTCTGTCAAAAAAGGGAATTTGGGTGTTATGAGGGTGGTGCATTGCCCCAACCTCATTTCCAGAAGACTTGTGAGGGCGAAAGCAAAGCCTGGTTGAGTAGACGACTCGGACTAAAGGGTGCTTGAGTGTCTGCCCTTGCAAACAGTGCTAATTTAACAGTCCTAGAAGGTGAAGACTTTTACACCAAGAAAAGGTATGTTATTATGGTACAGGCTTTAGATTTTCCCTTTAATGTACTGTAAACCTCATGTCCCCTAACCGAAAACATATTTCTTGGCACGCCAGCAACCCTGAGAGCATTTGGTGGTTTGATCATGAAATTAAGAAAACAAAAATAAAGCCTTCCACTGGTGTTTGAAATGCCATCCGTGTTAGTAGTGACTGAATCCTGTTATCTGATGGCTGTCCAATGACCTTCACAAATTAATAGCTCTTTTGGTTTTCTTGTAATTCTCGGTAGATAAATACCTATGTTGCAGGAGCTGCTCATTTATGATACTTTCCTGATTTGTCTGGGGGTGCTGGGGTGTGTGCTTTGGTTTTCTTTCTCCTCCCTGGGGGATTTTACCTGTTTGGTGCTTCTGGAGAGAAATGATATTGAATCCAGTTTTAGGAACGGCCTCTATATGCGCTGAGCCATAGGAGGGCTTGCTGAAGTGCTGGCTACATTAGCAGGGAGGAGCAGGTGTTTATTAAAGATGTGACAGCTAATGCAAAAATATCATCCTGCTGAGCGCAGTAGGGGTGTTGGACAGTACCAAACCCCAAATCTTAAGCTGAGGGGAGTTTAATTAAACTTATGGTCAATGACACTGTGCTGGTTTAGAGGCAGCTCAGTGGGCTGTGTCAGACAGGGAGGGCTTTTTTTTTCTTTCTTCTTTTTTGGACAGGACCACACTGGGGATTTGATTCTCATGCCCTTTTTCCTGCCAGATGCAGCCGTGCAGCTTTTCTCCTGTCTCTTTGAACCCAGGAGTTGGCCAGATGTGCGGTTCTTCTTCCAGTCCCGTTCGCAGCCTGTCCACTGCCTGCCCCAGCTCCCTGCCCCTTGACTGCTTTGCTGGATTATTCAGAGCACAGAAAAGCCCCGTTGTCGAAGCGTAACAGGTTATGTAAGGGTTTTGAAAGTACACCCTCTAGCACTTCAGATCTTTCAAGTGTTTAAAAAAGAAAAATAAAAATTACAGGCTTACCGGGTTTTCCTGCTGGGGCCTTTTGAAAAGCTAGGATCCCTGGTAACGTTATGTTCTGCCCTCCCAAAAGGTGAGTGGCCAAGCTCTTTCTGCTGCACTGATCAGTGGTTTCATATAAGAACCCAGAGATCAGTCCTATTACAGGTGCTGGATAACTTGAACATGAACCACTTAGATCTGGAATGGGCTGACAGATCATAGGCTTTTAGCATTTCTTTTTTGAGACAGAACTGGAGATCTGAAAATTAATAAGATAAAAGTATTCTTTTCTTTTCCCCATAAAGTTGAGTAGGAAGTTTTTTAGCAGGGTGTAGAATTTAAAATGTAGTTTAATTCAGCCTTGCAGCACAAGGACTGCATGTTGTGTTTCCAATTGAGACGTGCAAGTTTAGGAGCAGATAGACTACTTTAGTACCACCTGCCAAAAATAATAATAATAATAATAATAATGATAAAAAAGCCCTTCAAAACTGCTTTAGTCCTTTGATTACCTGCTGTGTATTTAATGTTTTATTCATTTCTTATGCACAGACTTCCTTTCTCAAGTAGCAGGTGATTCTACTCACGCCTTGGCTGCAAATTAATCTGTGTTGGATTTTGGGGTCTTCTATGACTATTTCATCTATAGTCCTAAGGGTTTTCCTATGAGCTGGTAGTAGTAAGAGAGTAACAAGCTATCTGTTGAAATGTCCCAATTCCTGCAGGCTGCATTGCAGGCATCATTGTGTCAGCGCTATGAGGCCAGATGGAAATGAGGAACAGTAATCACAGAGTCAAAGTGTCTGTGGTGGCCATAGATTTTCAAAATCACAGCTGTGGCCTGCAAATTTGTAGGTCTTAGTGGATGATGAAATGCAGTTGTTAATGTGATTGAGGGACAACGAAATCCAGGAGTCATGTATTGCATGGAGGTCACGTTTTGCTGTATTACTTGAGCGTGCTTGTTTCTCCCTCTTTCCTGCTTTTCTGTTCATGCTAATGAAATGTATGTTCAGAGAGAAGAACCTTAACTGAACAGATTCACTGCATGAACTGGCAATTTAATGCTGATAAAATTTAGCACTTTTGTCATGCTACCACCTAACGGTTGCTCTAGATCTACCATAACCTTTTTGTACCTTGGGTATCTCAATAATCTAATGTCCCGAGGTGAATTTTTCCTAAGGATTAGAACAGCAAGTCCCAAATCCATGGTTCCTGTTCTCTAACAGTCTTGTTTTGTGACCTTGAATTATTCAGTTTGCCTCCTTGTAATACACTTTTCCATCTGTCTTGAGGTCTCGTAGTGAAGTTTGATAGCATGAAGAGCAATCTAAGAGATCTCAAGAATTAGACCACCAAAAGCCAACATTTGGCATGTTTTTCATCCTAAAGAATGTGTTTTGCTGTTCATATTTGCCTTATATCAAAAACCTGAAAAGTTTTCTGGAAGACTTTTATATCTTGGCTGCAGAAGTTTCAAGGAAGGTCTTTGGTGTGTCTGTTTATACTGCACATCCTTCGGTATTTCAGTTTCATCTTAAGGGTCAGCTTGTTGACTGGTCAGTATTTAAAATACATTTGTTCACAGACACATCTTAACCAGAATAAGAAATCTAGACTCAGGCAGTGACACGTTTGCAGGCCAAGGACAGCCTGGTACTGTTATGCTGGTATTGTTGGAGTCCCCTGATAAAACAAATAGCAGGACTTGCACAAACCAGCAAATGACTTCCCTGTGGAAGAGGAAATATACTTATGCTGTTATGGAAAGGAGACTGTGGCCACCACTGAGCTGCCAGAATGATCTGATCAGACTGAATTGAGTAAGTACTGGATAGAAGGCTTTTTGGGTTTGATTTTTTGTTTCCTAGGTGAATGTAGTTGTCATTTTTGCTTCAGTAAGCAAATAGTGTGACTGAGCTGACTGATCTATTTAAAGTTTATTCTAAAAATGACTGTCTGGTCTGACAGATCTCTAACAGAACAACTGAAAGAAAAACCAAAAACGTATCACATCCAACCTAAATGTATGACAGAAGACTTGTACTAGATCTTCCTGATGGAAATGAGGAAAGGAACAAACTTTCTACAGCTGAATTATACAAACTGGTATATATCCAGTTTATACATCTGACGTTTTTCCTACTTTGGGAAGTAGCTTTTAATGTTTTCATGCTTATTTTTGTCCTTAATGCAATGAAGATAAAATCTTCTAATTTTTTTAAGAAATAGAATTGTCAGCTGATATTGTCTTGAGATAAAAATATACTGGCATATTTTACTTGGGTCAATATTACATTAGAAATTACCAGCAAGCTGTAGACCTGATACCTTCTGATATCCAGGAAACACTTGGCTTTCAGCCTGCATAATTCAACAAAACTTTTGAAACGGTTCAGACCAACTCCAGCATTTTTTTCTGTCTGTTGTGCTGTTGACCAGAGTTTATTTGCTTTCCTTTTTAAATTTGGGTTTTTAGAAAAAGAAATAGTTCTGCATATGAAAAGAGAAACATTGGGGACAAATTTAATGGCCCAAGCAGTGCAAAAGCATTTCCTGAGCCATTTCATTGCGTCTGGTAATTCTTTGCATAATCTTCTCTTCAGAAATCTTATCTAACCAATGGTATCCAGGCAACATGTTTTGAGCCTTTAATCTTCAAAATCCACAGCGTGTGAAACTTAAAAATTTCCTAAAGAGTGGATTAGTGGTAGAATTTGATACAAATACAAACAAAGCAGACGCTCCTCAAGGCACTGACCCAGGCTCCAGGTTGCAGCCACGGTCAAAAGCTCCCCACGCCCTCGGCCAAAATACCCAGATTGGCTGTGGGAAAATTGGGAATGACCGTATGTTTGTGTCTCCTCTACTTACCTTAGTAGCCAGTGGATGTAGTCTTCACCCAAGTCCTTTTTTTCCCCCCATTTCTACTTTCTCATCTCTGTGCTGAGGAGTTGGGATTTGCCAACACTTGCAGTTAGTTCTTAAAGCTTCAAATTGCCCTTAGTTGATATTTTTTAATTTTGCAAGTTGAAACAAGGGAAATTCCAATTCAATACAAGGCAGAAGATCTTCAGAATGTGAGGTCAAACACTAGGACAAGTTGCCCGGAGAGCCTGTGTAATCGCTGTCCCCGGAGGAATTCAAAACTTGCCTGGGCAAGGCCCTGAGCAGCCGGCTCTTGACTTTGAAGTTGGCCCTACTCTGAGCAGGGGCTGGGCCAGGCGACCTCCAGAGGTCCCTTCCAACCTACAGTGTTCTGAGTTTTTGTTAAGTGATTAATTAAAATCATCTGAAGGCTGGTGAAGTGAGTCCAGGATAAGGAAGGTAAATGTAAATTCTTTGGATTCATTTATCATTACTTTTATAAAAAATAGAGCATCTTACTAGCAGTCAGAGAAGATGTTTTCAAAAAGAAGTATGCATGAAACATGAAGAAGGCAGAAACTAGTAGGAGGCAAAGTTTTTCTTTTGGTAATTTGCTGGTAACCACAGAGTATTACTGCAAATAGTGCAAAGCCAGGGAAAAAGACTAATTATCTTCCTAGAGGAGCTTGTATGTGCTGGTTTTATTCAGCCTTTTCTTGGGATTGGAAGTGTTTCTGTAATTAGATTCTGTATGTCCAGAGCTTTCTTTATGTCTCTGATTTTGGTAAACAAATCCATGCCTGGCAGGAGTCTGCCCATTTTATGTGTTAGCAAAGCCTGTATCAAGAGGATATTCAACATTTTTAATCTTGTAAGGAAGTATCTTACAAATGCATGCCCAAGAATTCCTGCATGAAGCAGCAGCATTTCCCCGCAGACTCGTTTGTTCATGGCAGCTCAGCCATGTTCTCCTTTCAGCTCTGGCTATGACAAGGTTCTTCGTATTAGAAACGCATACGGGTATTTAGTGACCTTCTCTGGGATTAGTGTTTTGGGGTTTTTCCCCCCCCTCTGTACAGCAGTTTCATGTTATTGCCTTTGTATAGGTTCAGGATGACTTTCTTTATATGAAATATTTAAGGAAGGAGCCAAAAGCAGAGGATATTGGAGTTATAGAGTTACCTATACCATTTAATAGTACCTACTTTCTTCCACTTGGACAAGGTGGTAAAGTTGTCTCTGTTAGCTCTGGGACTGAATTTGGCCTTTCCTTCTCTCTTAAACCGAGGAGTGGGCCAAATTCAGTCATCTGCAAAGTGATCAGTCGTCCAATGACAAATCAATAATCAATGACAGCTAAAATGACCATGTTAATTAGCTGTGTGACTCTGGGTGGCAGTAGGAGTTGGAACAAGGTGGAAGGGTTCCTGGAAGCAGAGCACAAACTGTCCATAACCATCTCCTAAGAGCTGAAAAATAAATGCATCCCTATAAAATGACATTGCATCCACAAGCAAAAAGGCTACCCAAAATGGAGAGGATGAATTAATTTTGGTTCAACCTCAGCTGTCCTACTGCATCCTCATAACTAACGCTTGGTCAGCTCTGCTGTTGTCAACAGGGCTTTTGGAGAGAGCACCGAGAAGGGGTATAGGTTTTGATTTAGCCAAGGCATGTAGCTCTCTCTTGGAGATTAACTGTGATCTTATTTCTATTGTAACCAAGACACTGTCTCAACAGAGGGGCTGTTTGGGCGCAGAGCGGATTTGCTTCATTGTTGGAACAACTTTCGTCCCCTGAATCTCTCCTCTGCAGCTACTAAATAAATTCCTCGGAGGTCTGCGTTTCTGACCATTATTTTTACTACCCATACTTGACTGAGATTATGGCAGAGAGGTCAGTGCCCTGTTTTTATTGCCAGGAAATAAAAAAGGTTTTCTATGCAAACTAAAACATGTTACTTCATGCTCTGGTCAGCTTAGACCTCTATATGTTTTGGGGTATAGAGTTGGAAAATTTTGGATTTTCTTCTGGTTTTGTTTATGCCTTGCCTGCTCTAAGGGAAATTTTCTGTATATTTTTCTCATAACTTCCGATTTTTCACTTGTTATGCACCCATGTGACTCTGACATTTGAAAAGCCAAGTTCTGTGCTCTCTCCTTCTACGTACACTTATTAGCATTTGGAAATGAAGATCCCCAAAATAACTATTGGTTGACAATCCATATAAATGTGCCTTGGCTGCATAAAACACGTCCTGAAAGACCTCAACACATAGCTTTAACTTCTAACTTGTACCTTGAAATTGTGCTTATCAGACTGGAAAACATGCAGCAACGTGAGCCTGGGGAATTTTTGTGATGAAAACCTTGGGCATAGGTGCCAGTTGTCTAACGTGGCTGCTCAGAGGAAGTTTCCCATTTGAACACTTGAGTTTTTCAGGGGGTGAGTGAGTTGACTCTACTTTGGGGGTACAAGTTGTTATGCTTGAATGCCAGTTCAGATGAAATTCTGAAATAATTGCATTCCAGACTAGTGCTCGCAGTAGAGAAAGTTAATTTATGATAGCTGAAATATTTTTGAATAGGGAATAAGCCATTTCAGTTTCTCCTGTCCAGTTAAGACTAATTATTGCCATTTTACCATAAAAAATGGAATTAAGATGGTAGCTGATTCAGTGATGGAGGACAGTTTGGAGTACAGTTCAGGTTTTAGTTGTATAAGTAAAATCACAGAATCACAGAATAGTCAGGGTTGGAAGGGACCTCTGGAGATCATCTAGTCCAACCCCCCCGCCAGAGCAGGGTCACCTACAACAGGTTGCACAGGACAGCATCCAGGCGGGTTTTGAATGTCTCCAGAGTGGGAGACTCCACAACCTCTCTGGGCAGCCTGTTCCAGTGCTCCACCACCCTCAAAGTAAAGAAGTTCCTCCTCATGTTAAGATGGAACTTCCTATGTTCAAGCTTGTGCCCATTACCCCTCGTCCTATCAATGGGCACCACTGAAAAAAGACTGCTCCCGTCCCCCTGGCATCCTCCCTTCAAGTATTTGAAAGCATTAACAAGATCCCCCCTCAATCTTCTTTTCTCCAGACTAAAGAGACCCAAATCCCTCAGCCTCTCCTCATATGAAAGATGCTCCAATCCCCTAATCATCTTTGTA